>LKNJ01004312.1:0-42544 GCA_002120245.1 Maccullochella peelii | reverse complement strand
GTCACGGCAGCGCCGCTGGGGAGCAGATGGACAGCCTCGGGTGGCGTGCGATGGCCCGACAGACTGCTGCACGGGCCGCACGCATGGAGGATGTTCAGGCGAGTCAGAGGTCACAGCTGAGATTTACAGGGACATACGGAATGAAATATTATTTTCTAGTTCCATTGATTGTGATTTTTAAGTTATTTGAAGGATTGAGGGTGAAATGACTTGACACTGTGGGCTGGTTTTCCTCCTGTCCTCCCCAGCTGCCACTGATAAACACACAAATAATAGAAGGATAAAAGAAACAAACCAGAAATAAATACATTTGAATAAAGTTGAAAATGAGAAAAGAAAACTACACTGATTACACAAAAATGAAGCTGACACCAGAGCCTCATCACATCTCACACACACACACACACACGGGGCCTTGCTCTTTATTCGTGTCACTTTGTTGGGACCTTTTTAATTGACCTTTGCATGTCAGCTTCCTGTCTGTCCTCTCGTTAGTGAGTAAACACGGAGGACAGCCACACGGTCCTCATGTGAAATCTGTGTGATGGGGAGCCGCCGGCAGAATACTGACACTGTGCACCTCAGTCTCATTACAGTTTGTCTCAGCAGCGTAACGCTCCTCTGTCAGTCTGTGTGTGTTGGATGGACAGATGGATCGAGTGTGTCTGGTAGCTGTGGGTGGAGGATCAGTGGCAGTAAAAAACTTCCAGCAGCAGCGGATCAGCGTCAGCTCAGCGTTCGTCAAATCTGAAAGGACTCCCTGCTGCAAAAAGTTTCTACAGTCTCGCTACAGCAAGAGAGTGAACTTTGAATATAATTAGCATGTCTGCTATTAGAACATCAACGTGAACAACTTTGGAAGTGTTATTGAGTCAAACTTTTTACAATTCTTGTTTCCAAACGTAAGTAAAGAATCAATATTTCTGAAATGTGGAGTAGAAGAAAATACAAATGTTCAAGTACCTCTGTGTTGTACTTAAGTAAATGTCACTTTTCACCACTGCGGCTTTCAAAGGTCACAGAAGGCACCTGACGCAGGAGTCAAAATGAAAAGTTAAAATTCGAAGAAAAACAAAAGAGAACTTGTTTTCCTTGTCAGGTGGTGCAGAGTGGGGTTTACGCCTGTTTCTGGTTTAATCGGCAGATTATAGCGGCCTCCCGAGTCTCTTTAGAGATACCGATCAGGGAACAATTTACAGAGAACAAAGGATGTACGCTGACAAAACACAGATCATCAAACAGAAACAAGCACCTCATGCACGTGTGTCTGTTTGTGTCCCACCACTGATTGGAGGAGTCAATCCCAAATGTGGAAAGGTGTCTTTTTGATCGATCTATAATCACTGCCCATGCTAACTATGTATTTCTTTTATTGATTCCAGCAGAGTGCTGTGAGGACAGTGGTTGTAGCTTTGATTTTTTTAAATCAAAATGATGAAAAAAGCACGATGTTATGAAGCAAAGCCAACATGTTGGTTATTGTCATTGTCATATTTATTTTGTCATGAGTTGTTCAACCTTGCCTCTCGCCCGCAAAGCTGATTAAAACCACACTGACACGGTTTTAATTCACATGATTTAAAGGGTTAATCAGCTGAAGTCTGCAGGTAGAATATTGCTGCCATGCTGAAACATGAGTGATGTCTGGACACACTGTGGACGCTGGACTGGATCTTTATGATATTGATGTTCAAAGCTGCCCACTATCTCTGCAGACCAAACTAAGTTATAGAAGTCGAATTTTCCCAATCGATGCTTCCTGCTGCGGCGGCGTCAAAGACAAACCAAATGATGAAAATCCAGTAAAATGGAAGAAACCAGAGAGCTTCAGTGCTTCCATGTGCTCGCTCTGCTGTCCTCCAGCAGTAAAGTGGGGAAGGATCATGCTTTTGATCATTTTTGGTCCTTGCTTTGACTTAATATTAAATCACAGTAAAAAACACACATTTGGACTTCAATGAGAAAGTGAATCACCGCAGAGAGAAACACAGAACATGAGCTGGAAAGTTCTGAAGAGCCTTCTAACATTAACAACAAATTAAGCCTCTTTCTGACACCATCATTGTGTGACAGAAGGGTTTTGTAGTCTCATAATCGATTGTTCAAAGATGTGACATCACAGGTTTGTGTACCTTTTTGGTTCCTAACAGTAATAAGTTAATAAGTACCAACAACAAAGAGTAACATTCTGCTCTTCTTTTGTGAGAGTTAGAGTTCAGTAAACTGGAACACAAGAAGAGAAAACACATCTCAAAAACACAGCAATTACCAAGAAGACAGTAGCAGTTTGATTGTACTTTGTGGTCCAGGGTGCCAGTTAGTCTCCAACAAGAAGATTCAGAACACAAACCGTACAAGACGAACAATCACGCTTAAACAATAAACCTCAACACAGCAAGAAAAGCACACTAATGTCAGTCTCAACAACAGTGACTCTGAGCAGAGGAACAGTTTCACTTGTGGATGGAACAAGCAAGTTTAAACATCCAAACAGTCCAGTTCCACACAATCTGGGCCACCCCACACCAAAGAAGGCCAACAGTTCGGATCATTCAACAACAAAAAACAACTCAACCCCAAAAAACAGGAAACAACAAAACCAAGAAACATTTGTTATCGCAGTCCAAGTGACAGAAGCAAGTTTAACACAAGTCTCCTCCACTTTCAGCCGCTGTCACTCCAGTGAGTCCCCACGAGACAGACTTTTGGTGGCATGGATAGGATTGAGGACCCTGTAACGGAGGTTCTCTCAGTCTCCGTTACATTTAGCTGGAGCTTCCTTATTGCCGAAGCAGATTTGCACACAGCATACTATTCTAGTTTGCACAGTGAAATAATTGCACGATTAATTGAATGAAGAGACAAGCAATCGTTACGTTTAACCTTTATTGATATTTCTGCTGTTAACGATCGTGTGGACTTTCCACAGGCGATCTAATGATCGTTGATTACAGATGCCAGGGGGCTGGATTGGCCGAGCCACCTGTGGAAGGGCAATAATATGGGGTGATTACTGGAGCTCAGAATGTCTGTTCCGTGGCTCCGTCAGCTACGTGCCAGAACTAACTAAACAAACTGAGTACACAAACGTAAGGTAAATATTTGTCCAGGATGTTATTTTATGTGTTGGTGTATTTAGACATTGCTTGTAAGTGAGGTCACTCTAGGTCACCCCTGTTTGTGGTAGCACCCAAGGGTGGATACTATAAAAGGTCGCCCTTTGTTTTAGTAGGCAGCGTGGAACTGGTCATGGTAGCTGGGCAGTGAATGCTGCAGTATGTTTTATGTGTCTCAGGCACCTTGTTGTAAATAAATTCCCACAGCATGGTTTGCTTTATCTCCTGCCTCTGCCTCCTTACAGACCCAAATGCAGAAACAGGCAGAACAGGTTGAAGAAAAAGGACTTCACTTAATCACTGAATCAGATTAACAGGTCTACAGTCAGACACGAGAAGGCAAAGTCCAAACAAGCAAACCGATCTAGAGGAGCACGGCAGGCAGAAGGTCGTAACACAGGTAGCAGCTATCAGGCAGAAAATCAGGAACAGACTCACCAGACCCACCACAGTCTTACAATGTTACGGCCATTCCACCAAGCCACTGTCAAAGAGGGTGAAAGGAAATAGATTATTCATCATGCCATTCATCATTCTGTCTACCAAGGTATTTGAGAGAACCACACCTGGGAAAGTCAGAGGAGCCACTGAAGTACTGGGTCACCCGCAAGGCACTTTACCCACACCTGTCTGAAGACACCTCTCGGTACCTCTGCATACCAGCGTCCTCTGTGCCGTGTGAGAGGATTTTCCGCAGAGCCTTTGAAAGGCTGGGGAAAATGTCAGCGAGAAGAGAAGCCGCCTGAAGCCCAGCACAGTGGAGAAAATATCATTTCTGAATAAAAATCTGTGAAAATATAGTACACTGCCCCTTTCACTTTGCCCCTGTGCTCAATCATCCCCTTATCACTTCCCACATGGCATCAGACTGCCACTTAAATTACATCTTGTCACATAAATATCAACCAGGAAGGAAAAATGCATGAGGAGCCCATAGTGGACTATGAAAAAAGGTGAATGTGGCAGACCCTCGACGTGAACAAACGGAGTGGAAGTGGGTAGGGAGAGTGTGTAGGGTGGTTTGAGAAACTGCCAATGAGCAAGAGAAGTAGTCAGAAACGGATGAATTAAATGAAACCATGACATCAAGAAAAGGAAAAGGAATGTGAAGCACTTCAACATCAAACCTGATGACCTGCGATATGCCACTGTCAGGCGGTGTGTCAGTCTGCACCTGAACCTGCAAGCTGTGACACTATTCATCCTTCATCTCAGGAGGTTTTGAATTCTAAAATCTCTCGTCAACATGTACAAACGGAGTTTGGCTCTCAGTAGCTCTCAAAGCTTTCTCACAATGCAACGAGCAAACATAAAGGAAAGAAACCAACACAGACCTCAGTGCCGTCTGAGTCAAGGCGGCTGTAAAAACATCCCTAATGGTAACTAATGGCAACATTGATGCTTGAACCCAAAATAGCTGCTCAGTTCTGTTCAGTCAACATTTTCTATTCATTTGATAAAATAAGCTGTGGCAGAGAACATATTTATTTGTCTGCCCAAATAATTATCAACGTCTCCGTCTCTGAACACGACAGCACTTTAACCGTCCTCCATCGCTCTGTGCTGCTCTGAGGACTTTCCTAAATCAAACTAGGACTGCTTCCCAGGGTTTTTAGGTTAAGCTCAAAGCTCCTGGAGAGTATTCACAGAAAGTTTGTGAATCTTGGCCCCAGGTGGATCCTAAAATGGGTTTTTAGGAAAGGAAATCTCAGGTTATGCAGCAGATGTCTGAGGACACATGAAGCAACCTCGGCACTGCTCTATTTGACTCTTTTACATTGCACTGTCACTTTCTGCTTCTTCTGTTTGCATCTAACAAGTTTAACCTTCAGGATGAACTCCTGCCAAAAGGAAAAGTCCCTCTTGCTAGTCTGCTCTCTCTGCAGTTGCTGCTGTTTGAAGGCCTTCGGCTTTTCAACATGGTTTTCTGCTCCAGGTGTGAGGTTTTATCTTTCCACCTGCAGGGAGGAGTCCATCCCTGTAGACCATCAGCTGGAGTCCAGAGGTGGTAGAAATCTGTTCTGTGTAAACTAGGGCTTTGCTGGTGTCCCCCGTGCTGTCTTTTATAGATAACTACTTCAAACGCTGCTGTGAAATATTAACCTCACGTAGCTTGGAGCAGCGTTCATCAAGGGGATAAACTCCTGGGCAGGTCTGTCAGAGTTTGGCGCTTGATTGCTGTTGGAGTTCTGGTGTTTTGATCCGCTTTGACATCCACACTGTCAGTTCTTAATTTTGCTAGCCTCAGATAAGCCTCAATTAGTTAAGATAATTGAGGCTTATCTGAAGAGACACAAAATTAAGGCTAATCCAAATTTCTTGTCTCTTAAAACTACAGTTGAAGTTAGAAATCTTCATTCTCAATGTTGACTTCAATTATCACACATACAACGGCATAATCAGCAAGACCCGCTCTTAAACGACAAAGCGGTTTGAATTTGCTACCGCTCTGATTCGTGCCTCTGACTGGCTTCTTCTCAATGGCAACGCCGACCAAGGCTCATGGAATGAAATTACAGGCAAAACATGATTTCTCAGAAATAAAGTTGAAATAATTCAAACTGGTGGCCGTAACATGAACCTAGAGGATCGTTTCTCGTGTTTCTGTGTTCAGCAACACGGAGGAGATTGATTGAAGAAAAAACTGAAATGGGAACAAAGAATGAGGTTAAAACACTTCCAGAACCAGCGCCTCCCAACTTCCCAACTCTGTACAACTAAACAAAGCTACATTCTGGAGTGACATTCACATTTCGGCTCCAAGATTAGAATTAATAGAAATACAGCACTTACAGTATATCATTACTTTAAGTGGCTCTTCCTCCCTCATTGAATGTTGAACAAAGTTCTGTGAGGTCTTGGCTGATCACAAAGACAACATTCTTTGGTTAATAAGCATATTAGAACTTCTGATCCATGATAACCAAACCTAGATTATATCAGATCTGGCTTAAACTGCAGGACTGGCTCTTAATCCACTCTGCTGCTCTGGTGCTCCTCATCTCTGGCTGCAGAGTTAGTGCTGATACATAGAGGAGATTTTAACTTGTTGTCTCTTAGCTTTTCAGCCCCTCATTTAAGTGTTTTAGCTTTGATTTTAGAGTCAGCAACAGTCCACAGCTCGCTGTCAAAATACTTGCACAGAAACAGTGAGGAGTCAAATACCAAACTGAACGTGATTGGCTGGGAGAGCGAGACAGGGAACCAGCTGGGCAGCTCACTCGACTGGGCCGAACACCAGAGCCCAGCTCCCTCTCTCTCCTTTCATTGAGCCCTTCGCCCAGTTTGCTGCAGACAGCCTCCCGGTGCTCCAGATGGCCACTCCGTCCTTGGCCACCGTCCCTCTGAATAACAATCTGACATATAAGATTTCTGCAAACCAATCACAAGAGACAAGTGACATTTTAAATGTAATTTTTAAGTGACTATATCTGAATTACTCGCCCTTTACCAACCTGCACGCCATCTGGCGTCCTCAGGCAGGAACCTGGTGGCCCCTGTTGTCAAGGTAAAGGAGCTTTTGCTGTTTGGGCTCCTCAACCATGGACTCATTTTTATCAAAAGGCTCTTATAACTTGATTTAATCTGGGTGATGTGTCTTGCATGAGTGTATTAATGTTTATGTGGGTTGGTGTGTGTGTAACATAGTGTTTATGATTATGAGCTTATTTTATTTTCATTTTTTACTTTGTATCTCTGGTTTTGATGTGAAGTGCTATATGAGAAAACTTGAACCGAGTCACCATGAGACTTTTTCATAACCTACGTGTGAAAGACAGAAAGCTATTATGTCAACAGGTAAATGATCCCTGCTATAGAGACGGAGCGCAACGCGTCACACTCTGAAAGCCACGCCCACCAGAGGGGAAAACAATCGGCGCCACAAGATGCAACCAAGGGCTGAAACACTAACAGAACGCCTGCAGCTAGCTAAAAACATTAGATTTCAGAGGATTATTTTAGCACCCTGTGTCCACCAGAGAGGACAAACTCCATATTGTGGGTCTGTCTGTGTCCCTCCTCAAGCTAAGTTACTGTAGCTAGCTAAGACACTAGCTAACATAATACTGCATAGATTTCTGATTTAGCCACATTCAACTACACAAGTTGCTTTAGCTTAACTTAGAGTAATGTAGTTAGCCTGAAACTGATATTTGGATATTTGACTGAGCAGAGACACGTGGACACACTGAGAGTCAGGATCCCACAGTGTCCCCGTTCTTCCTGCTGACGCCTCACGTCTGGATCCACTTCTGTCTTCTTAAAGGTTCAGTTTTTGGGTTCGGCAGCTTATAAAAACTTAGTTCTGGTTCTTTACCCTGTTGGTAGAGCATCCCACCACACAGCAGCTGTTAGTCATGTTTCTGTTGTTTACTAGCAGACCGAAGAGACAAGGAGGCACCTTCACGCAATACAAAGTCAATGGAGAGCGATGACTTGTTTTGCCCTCCGGTGTGGGCGGGGCTTAAATGCGCCTCTGTCTCTATGTTCGGATCTTATGACTGAAAGGAGCAAAAGTTCATCCAGGTGCCAGACCCACAACTAACACAGTGGAAGACTGGAAAAAGTCCAAAGTGAGTTAAGTCTAAAGAAGTAGTTCTCTCTCAAACAAAATGTCCCTTCTTGTTTGCATCATGTGAGGGAGCTACAGTGAACACATGCAGTCTGATCTCATGTCGGCAGCATTGATGTTTCAACCCAATATAAAGTAGCTCTTTGTGTTTTAAAGTATTTTGACAAACTCAAATTTTCTGTCTTTTGATACTTCTGATAAACTGTCACAGAGAACTTTTCGTCCTCCTCTGCTCCAGTGCACTACATGTCCCCCACTCCGACCAACCACACCTTCTCCCTCCGAGACAAACGCTTTAGTCCTTCCCCTCTTTTTAAAGTCGGTGTGAGAAGTTTCATAAATTACTTCCAAAGCTGGAGCTACTCGCCAGGAATATTTTATGTTAAGACCTCTCTGAGAATATCCTCAGAAAGTTTACCGAAAAGCTCCACCTGGGGCCGGATTCGCAAAGGTCATTTGAGGCGATACAACAGTGAACGGATGTCTGAGGACACATGAAACCTCCTCAGGACACGAGTCAGGGAGACAGCGTGGTCTACTTTCCTCCTCACACCATCATTTTTTAATCATGCTGCTGGTGAAAATGAAACTCCCTCTTGCTTGTCTGGCGCTCTGCAGTGCTGCTGTCTGAAGGCCTTCAGCTCTTCAACGTGGAGATTTCTTGCTTCAGGATTGAATTGACCTGACCTGTCGGGAGGAGTTAGTCTGGAGTCCAGAGGTGGTAGAAATCTGTTCTGTGTAAACTAGGGCTTTGCTGGTGCTCCCCATGTTGTCTTTTATAGATAACTACTTCAAACGCTGCTTTGAAATATTAACCTCACATAGCTTGGAAGCAGCGTTTATCAAGAGGATAAACTCCTGGGGAGGTCTGTCAGAGTTTGAAGCTTGATCGCTGTTGAAGTTCTGGTATTTTTAACCACTATGGCGACATACACACTGTCACTTCTGGGCTGTGACTATTTATGAATGAAAGTTACATTAGACAAAAGTGACGACACTGTGGGCGCATCCCAGTTCCCTAATTTGATCGTTTTTCGCTTGACCTGGAAGCAGGAACTGTTGCATTTTACTCTTTTTACTTTTTCTCTTGCAGACTTTACGTCTTTACAGCCTCTTTCACGCATAGTTCCCGGTAAATTACTGGGATAAAGCTTTCAGGCCCCGCTAGTGACGTCTCTTATTATTTTCAGGAACATGGCAGCGAGGAGCTGTTTCTGTCCGGTGCCAATTTGTGATGTATTTAATATTCGGTTATCAAATCAACAGCGAAAGCATTGCCAAGGCAACTGTTACGTCATCAGTGGAGTCTTGTGATTGGTTCCACGTCAACGTGTCTCTCGTCAGACGGACGTATCCCTTTACGTGCTCGTCCCTGCAATGTTGCTGCTTTCATTCACACACAGCCGTGTCGGCATTTTCCCTGAAATGTTTCCAGGTCTTCAGGAGGGAAATTGGCGGCACAGATTTCCCTGAATATGGATCCCTGCTCCCACTCACACATGACCCCATGCAGGAAATGTTCCTGAACATTTCAGGGATAGCCTGCCTGAGTGAAAGGGGCGTATGTTTACTAGATTAATGACCATCTTATACTTCCTATGGGGGCTTAAATGGGATCTTTCACTGCCAATACTTCCTGGCTTTAGGGACAATGAAACTAATTTGACAGCTAGTCTATATTTTTGTGAATCCAGTTTCCATGTAGCTGTATTCATTCATTTTAATACCTTTGGTCTAATCTCATCGCTCTCTGATTTGTAATCACTATCTTTAAATTTCTCACAGATTCACAATAACTTTCAGTTAAAACATCAAAGGCCAACTGCTGTGTAGCTCCCTCACAGTGAGGCAGCAGAAGAGTTGCCGTTAGTTTACTGATGTGTTGATATTGAACTTTATTAATTTTAACGGCTGGACTGTTTCTGCTGTCACCAATGTACCGCCTGTATAAACATTAGCTGCAGCCGTGTGAGTGTGATGTCTCTACACTCCAGTTCTTCGTCTCATCGTCTTCTAGTTTCTTTCCTTTTTCTCGTCTGTGTCCGTTCATGAAGAGGCCTGAGGCTGTTACAAATGCAAATGTTGCACTCAAGCTGAAACATTTTCAACGTGTCTTGGTCTCAGTGCATGCAGCCCACAGCTGATTTTAATTATTCATGTCCAATTGTGTTTTCTTATTAACTTTGTAGAAGGTTAACTTTTTGTTGCATTGCACTGCTTCTGTGTCACAGCAGGGTGCGTTCAGCTATGCATGGTAAACCCTCTGCTCCACTGCTGCTGCAGCCTAAAGCGCTTGGGAATTGATGTCACATAATGTTGCGTTCAGGTTGTTCAGGGGTTAATCTATCATGGGTGCAATACACTTCACTATAAATTCAAAAGTAAAAGTAAAGTGAATGACCAATAGAGCAGGTGGCATGATGGGAGAAACTACAGCAGCCACAATGTGCTGCTTCACAGCAGCTGTAGTCATTTTCATTATGTGCTTTGTCTCTCCAGCAACAAACAGTTTTAATTCAGCAGTCATTTTCATTCAGTCACAGCGTTGAAAAGCCTTTGAAACGTGCTTTGCATTCAGTCTAAGGCTGCAACTAACAATTATTTTCATTATCGACTAAATTGTTGATTTCTTTTTAACTCGTCCAAGTTTCCCAGAGTCCACGGTGGCGTCTCCAAATGTCAGGTTTTGTCCAAAATCAGAGTTATTCAGAGCAGAAAATCCTCACATTTGAGAAGCTGGACTCTGATGATGACCATGAAATGCAGGTGAAAGCTCTGCCTGTCTTCTAAACATTGTGAGGTTAAAGCTGTCGCCATGTTGGTTGTGTACAGTTCTTAGTCCGTTTGTCAGTTTTTCACATTATCGTTTAGTTTTGATTGGTTGAAACATTTCATCACAGTTCTCCTTTTCAGTGGTTATTTTATTTAGTTTTAGTCACGTTTTTGTAGTGAAACATTATTTTTATTGAGCCGTGTTTGAGGTGTTAAAATTATAACTGATACCTGCCAGCCAATCAGAAATTAGTATTTGCAGCCTTGCTATAATAATATTTTTGTCTCCCAATTCCAACCACAGCAACCAGTGGCTTCTTTGTAACTTCTAAAGCAAAAATGCCTATTGCCTAAAGTAGCCTTTCCAAGACAATTCCAACAAACAAGCACTCAGAGGAACACGCTGACGTCTCCGGTGCTGGTAAAGTTGAGCGTCAGTGAATCACAGCACAAACTGTGGATCAAACTGTGCAGATGCAGAAAACTCTACAGGAGTGCCAGACTCTCCCGGAGCTTTTCCTCCAAGGTCTTTGCAAACCCAAGTCTGTCATATGTCCATAAATGTCAGGATTTAAAGTAAATAGAGTATTTCAGGCGTCCAGGAATCCAGAGGGAACAGTCCTTGGCGTTTTTGGACCAAACAGATCTGAGAGGAACTGCCCACTGGGGAGCTCCCCCGAGAACTACAAACCTTCAAGGGTTTTGTTTCTGTTTGCATCCGCACCGCCAACAGGAACGCTGAAGTGACGTAAGCCGGCCGGCGGTTGGTATAGCAACGTCACTCACAACATCACACACAAGCTTTTTATATTTCACTTTGACAAGTCAAAATGGCGTTGTGTTTCCCCCGTCGCATATACGCTCAAAGCCTGGACTTCACTGTCGCTCCATGTGTCCGTGTTTTGGTCCATTTTTTAAGGCGACCGTTACGAACTGTTACTCAGGTTTTTAAAGATGGCGGTCGCTGGTGCTGCATTGGCTCATGTGTTCGACCAATCAACGTACGCTTACGTCACTCAAGGTTCCTCTTGTGCTGGGAGAGAACCTGCTCTGAAGTAGGAGCTAAAAAAGTTCCTTAAAACGGCGTCCTAAGAACTATGATCGTTCCCAGTTGTTGCAGTGTGAACACAATAAAAAGGGGTTCTTACAACTATGAAAAACATCCTCCGCCCACAGCGGCTCTCAACTGAATTGAAACATTTTAAGGTGGATTTTCTTTGAGGCGGACGGCTGTTGGGCAGTTCGCTGCCAAAAGCTCTTCTCCATCATGAAGCTACAGGAAGCGGGGGTGATGCAGAGTGCAGCAAACACACACACACAGGAAATCATCTACCTTACAAGCCTCCCTCTGGCACACAGCGGGAGTGAAGAAACGCCAGCTCCTCTTCTTCTTCCTCTCACCTCAGAGCTGACATCCCACGCTGCTCCCTGGATCCCTGCTGCTTCGCCTAACAACGAGAAGTAGAGCAGTCAAACTTCATTAATAAAACACATTTCACACAAATAGATCAAAGTAAAGACACAGAAAAAGACAGACGCAGGTTGTCCTCATCACACGGCTCCTCCTGTCCACATAGATGGTCTGGTGTGAAACGTTCTATATAAATGCAGCCATTTACAATGTTCACCATTTTGGCTTAGCGTGTTAGCGTCGACAACCTTGCTGACAGCCAAACATCAAGCAAGTACAACAACACCAGACAGAGCGAGCCAGCTAACATGACTCACTAGTCCAACAGCAGAAGGCCGGCTCGCCGTCTGTCCTGCTGCCTTTTATTTCACCAACGACTAAAAGCCGGTCTCAGATTTCCTCTTGTCCGGCCTCGTGCTCAGTCTCTCTCCCTTTCTCTTCTCAGCGTCTTCTTCGGCCTCTTGGCCTCTGCCATGATGTTCGTACTGAGAAAACCGAGCTGGACCCGTGTGTGACGTAGTGCCGTAAAGCGTTACACACTTCTCGTGGGGGATCGTACCCGCTCAACCCGAGTTCCGTTTTTCTTACTTAGTGTCATCGGTTTAGAGAGCAGAGGGAAGTCGTCTGCCTCTGAAGCTGCTTCTTGGGCTGTAAAGTGCTGCCGCCTCTGCCACACAGTCTCGGGGTCACAAAGTTTTCTCGGGCTGAACTTAAGGCCGCGGTCACAGACATTATTGACGCTGCCACAGCTGACAGGGTGACACATGTGGGCCAACTCAGCCTCAGGAGCCAAAAACACAGAGGGAGACAGAGGAGGAGAGGTGTCATTTAAAGTTAGTGTGTGGGCATAAAGTAGGACACGTCTATCAACTTCATTAAAGCTGTGACTTCAGTTAATAATGCACTTTAATATTTATGGCTTCATTTATATTCTGGAATACTGCTGAAATGATAAAACGTGTTCCAAAACATCACTTTATTTTTCAGTGCTTTACAGACTATTGTTCTGTTATTATTATTCTACCCTGATCTATTCTTAGTCCACTTATTTGAAATGGAAATAGTGTAAGTTTGGGACGGCTTCAAGTCTTCTGGATCCATTTCATGGTGTTTTAAACCTTTTGTTTACTAAGGACTGCAACGAATTTCCATTACTGATGAATCCATGAATTGTTTTTCCCCCAATAAATCAATTTATTCTATAAAATGTCAAAAGAAATCACAACTTCGCTTATTCATAAGTCGATTGATAGATTATAGACTAAACTCAAAGCAGAATTCAATAAAAACGGTCTTACCATGAGCCATTGAGTAGCTGCTCTGGAGCTTTTTATCATATCACATGATCGTCATCTTCAAACCAACATGGACAAAAAGTCAGTGCAAAGAAAAATTTAAATTTGCTCAGTTGTCGGGGAATTGTAGGGCTAGTTTTTAGTTAGTTAGTTAGCTGGCAAGCTAACCGCTAGCACGCTAGTCAGCTAGGCAAGCGCTAGTCCCGATAGCTCTCAGAGCTCCTCTCATTTCTCTCTGTACTTTACGCTCTCCAGGCATTTTGTTCGCCACTGTGTACAATATGGTTATAGAAAAATAAATCAAATAAATAAATCAAATAACAAGCTTGCTAGCTCTTTAGCTTAGCTTATCAATGCTAACAGGCCAATACATTTACACAGTTTATTCAAAGACATATTTGTAACATGTGCTGCCTTCAAATGGAGCTCGCGAGCTCGTAGTTACGACGAGTCGTGTACACAATACGCTCGGCGTTCAAGTGGTAAGTCATGAGAACGCTGCTGCTAGGCAACGGCAACATGGACGCCAAGAGACTCCTCGTTTTCTTGACATTCTTCTCTTCTTTCCAAGAAATGTTGACTTACTATCAACATTTTCCTCAGACATATTATAAAGTTACAAAGAAAAACTCTATACGACTAAAATAACAATATATTAACTTAATATCCACCAAAAGATGAACGTCCATGGCCTCCGCCATTTCTGAAAACGTCAGCAAACACATCACAACTCGTGAACTCGGAGCTTTTAGAAGATTTCCACTTCAGAGGTTGTGAATACCAGAGGGGGGGCATTCATGTGGACTCTTCTCGTAAACATGGTAAATACGACCCCATTTGAAGGCACCAGTGGACTCTTGTGTCCGAACTGTGACTCTAAATCCACTGAAATGATCTGCAATCACAAAGTCATCGAGGGACAGCACATACTGTAAATTCTGCAGATATCTGACGAGGCAGAAGCTTTCCAGCAACACAAAAGCAGGATTTTCGAGTAAGAAATCTTCTGTTGAGTGGTCTGAGTTCTGTGAGGGCAGCTGGTCTGAAGAGAGCTTCAGAGGGTCACGGAGAAGCTTAACCTGCCTGGAAAACTTTCAACATGGATGACCTATAAGATGAGTGTGTGGCAGCTGATGCAGTTCTGCAGAGGCTGAAGGCTTCAATAACAATATAGAGGGCTCTGACAAAAACCAGTCGAGCCACCAAAGCCTGAGAAAGGTGAGGCAGAGCAGCAAGTCAGCAGCAGTCAGTCAGTCAGTGTCATGAAAACCACCACAGAGCAACATTTAATAATAATAATAAACTTTATTTATATAGCACCTTTCATACAGGGGGTGTAGCTCAGAGTGCTTTACAATAGAAGTGAAGAAACAAGAGAATAAAAACATGCAAAATAAAGTACTGCGCAATAAAACCAAAGCAAACAAATGAGTAACGAAGAAGAGAAGCCGCAAATAGCAAGAACAGGTAGGCCAAGGACAATGTAATATTTGAAAGATAGCACTAAAACAAAGAAAGGCATACAACCAATAAAATATGTCAAAAATAAGACAGAGATAAAACAAAACAAGGGAAGAGTGACAATCAGTTATAATTGTCACAGATGTTCTCAGAGCTTGCATCTCTTTCAGCCTCGTGTAGGGAGCTCCATAGTTTTGGGGCTTAAAGTTAAAAAAGGCTGAGCTGCCCATTTTCTTATTCGTGTGAGAGTTTATATTTAAAAAAACTGGCAGCAGAGGATCTAAGAGGCCGTGAGGGATTATAAAACGACAAAGTTAGTAATGTAGGCCGGTCCCAAACCATCAAGAGCCTCGTAAACAGGTAAAAAGAACCTTTAAAATGGATCCTAAGACACCTGGACCCAGTGCAGGTTCTCTAAACCTGGGGTGATCTGCTCTCTCTGTCTTGTTCTAGTAATAAAGAAGCTAACAGCTGCTTATTGAACAGAAACAGCCACGAACTGTGAACTATAGTCATCAGCTCAGATTTACCAGCAGACTGTCATTTTCCTTTTTGTTCAATCAAGAACGACACCACGAATAAAAACTGATGCAAATGCCTCATTTAATAACGAGACCCTGGCGTTGACCGTGTCAATTAGATTACATTATAGAGGTAGAACCGTATAATTAGCAGCTGCAAACAAGTCTCAGTGGATACAGTGGATAGTACCTGAGAGTTAGAGAGATGACAGAATTTGAATAATTGTCTCCCTGCTTGAGCTTGTGCCAAAAACTAAATTGTTTATTACGTGACTATTTTATGTGAAGGTACTTTCATGACCTCTGGAAGCTGTTAAAAGCCCCTCTAATCTAATTACGTAACAACAAGGACATTAATCGTGAAAAAAACCAGATGTTTAGACTGCTCTCCTGGCAGATGAAGTAGAAACATGTAAATGAAGAGCTGCAAAACACTCAGCAAGCAGAGGCTCACTGTGAGGCAAACAGCTGACAATGTCAACCAAAGGTTAAACACCAGCACTTGTGGAGACCGGGGACGGTGGTGTTGTTGGAAAAATACATTTTTCTTTCTGCCTCAGTTGTTTGGAAGTTTTTCTTTGTGAACTGACTCGGGATCAGTTGAGTTCTGCTGCTGTAATGACTCAGTAAAGGCAAGTTTGCACCCAAAAGCACAACCTAGAGACCAAGCAGACAAAGATAAAAGTTCGTCTTTACTTGCGGTCAAAGAAACGGGCAGGAGTCAGGAAACCAGGCAGGCAAACAAGCAAAGGTTTAAATGTTTAACCAGGCCAAGGTTCAGGCAGAGAGACGTGCAGGTGAAAAGGCTGGACCACTGAAGACGATCGAATAGGGAACAGGTGGAAATGGGCCGGTATATGTACTGCAGGGCTGATGAGGGACGTGGGAACAGGTGAGCAGGCAGGTGAGGGGGAATGGCGGGAACAGGGGTCTGCAGAGGTCAGGGGGGAGTGGGTGTTTCTATTTAAAGGTAAAGTTTGGGTCTCAAATTTGGCTTAAAATGGGTTTTTTTCCCACAAAAAAAGTCCAGTATTCCAGTCCAGGTACTCCCGCACCCTTTTTGAGATACACAGACCAAATCCATCATCTTGGGATTTCTGAGCTTTCGTTCTGAATGTGAGATGATCAACATCAAGCGTCTGTGCGCTGTTAGCTTATCTTAGCATTATGACTGGCAGCAGGGGGTGCAGCTAGCCTGGCTCTGTTTCCCCCCTTTATGCTAAGCAAGAGAAGTGAGCACATCACGCCTGTGTTAGCCTCCTTACACCGGCTCCCAGAATGTTTTAGAATAGATTTTAAGATTTTACTGTTACTCACGGTTAAGGCTCTCCATGGCCTCTCTCCTTCCTACATATCTGACCTCCTAGTTGCCTACGAGCCAGTACGTAGCCTGAGGTCCTCGGACAGAGGTCTGTTATCTGTTCCCGAAGCTCCGCTGGAAACTAGAGGTGACAGAGCGTCTGCAGTCAGAGGCCCAAAGCTCTGGGACGAGCTGCCTGAGGACATCAGGTCGGCAGAATCAGTGACCTCTTTGAAATCTTTCCTTAAACAGACTTTTATCAGAGAGCTTTTCCTGGTTTTTCTTGATTCTTACTGACGGTCCTTTCTTTGTTCTTAATCTTTGGGAAAATGTTTCTGATCTGCTTGTTGTGAAGTCGTTGCCTTGTGTGAAGCACTTTGTAACGTGGTTTTAGAAAAGTGCTCTATAAATAAAGATTATTATTATTATTATTAAGCTAGGCTAACGTTGTTCTGACTCCAGCTCCGTACTTAACATGGAAGATATTCTGAAATATTGATATCAATCTGAAAATCTTCTCTCTAATTAAGAAAGTGAGGTTAAAGAACATTTATAGTTATCATATGGAATAGTTAAGTTATCAATGGAAAAAACACGTGAAGTTATGAACTGAACATTGTCACTGTAAGAAAGTTCAGCTCGTCCTCCCTCCTGCTAAAAGTAGGCCGTCTGTAAGTTCCATTATGAGGAACCATGTGGTGCATTAATATCTGCACAGCATGCAGTCTGATCACAACGTATGGAGGAGAGGTTATCTTTGATTCGGTTTAACACAGAAACTGAACTGAATTACTGTCCCCCCCCACTGTGCCCCCACCCTCCACACACACACACATCACAACCTCCCACAAGCTCTTCTCTTCCTTTATCTGGTCTTTGTTATTTTAGGTCACCCTCGCACATTAAGCACAGCAGGAGCCTTGTTGTTCCCATGCTGCGTTGCAGAGAAGTGGGGGGGGGGGTTGGTGCTCGATGATTACATGAACTGTGAAATCATATTCATTCAGCAGAAACCTCAAGGGGTCTCATCAGCACCTGGGAAGAAAATTGCACCGAGCCGCATTACTAACTTTTCTCCCTCATGAGCGTTTCATCTCTCAGGTAGACGTGTGCTGGTTCTTTCAAACGGGGACTCGCTTCACAATAACACCAAATACAGTCACTTTAAAGGAACGAGCTGATACCCCCCCAGCCTAGGCTGGATGTAGAAGTTGTTGCTTAGAGTTTAGTTTAGTTTCAGGCTTAGAGACCTGAGCTCCCCCGAACAATTTCGAGTTTGGGGGGGGTCTCAAAAAACAGATAAAACCACTTGTCATCAGTAATTGTGTGCAACTCTGCCTTGGTCAGTGCGTCTGACTTTACCTTCTGTCATGAATAGGTGTAACATGATTGATCTGGACATGTGCAGGGTGAAAGAGACGCAATACGGCCACAAAGAGAAGCAAAGCGAACACTCTACGCACTGTGATCACCACTCTGTGAAAAAGTAAAGTAAACATGGAAATTGCACAGCGGCAGGCTCCTATTCAGAAACAGGACGAGGTGAAATGGATCGGCGTCACTAGATATCACACAGTGAATGGAAGAATGTAAACAGTTACTGTGGGGAATATAATTAAACCACAATAGAGCCTGATTATATAGAGACTCTTCCTTAAATCTGCTTACAACACGTGACACACATGGATGCAGACGACTAACACAGACAGAGAGAATTTCCTTGATGAACTGAATACTTGAACACAGTGAAGAAACAGCAACAACAGAAATGAAAGACGTCATTGATGTTTACAATGTCAGTGTTAAAAACCAGCAGTTTGGGCAGTATGATGCGTAAATGATGCTTTATTGATTAAAAGGTACTGAATGAACTGTTACTGTAAAATATATCCAGCTCTAGTTGGCAATACTACACTTAAAAACACTCCATTACGAGTAAGAGTACCACATTCAAAATCTTACTTAACAAAATTAAAAGTACTCATAATGCAGAATTGCCCCTTTCATTGTGTTATATGTATTATAGTATTATTATCACTGATGCATTAATGTGTGAGCAGCATTATTGTTGTGATTGGTCGAGGTGGAACTGATACGAACTACTTTACAAAGTGTCGGGTCGTAAATAATAATACTTATTTTATAATCATTATTATCAAAGTAACTGAGTCCTAAAAACCTTATTTTTGCTGTGCAGTGAGAATATTTAGTGTCTGCATGATGTTTTAGAAGGTGATCGTATGTCTTTTAACTCCACTACATTTATTTGACAGCAGTGGTTCATTTTTTATACTTTATACTTCGATTTGAAATGTAGCAGAGCAGAAGTATAAAGCAGCATAAAATGGAAATACTTGAGTAAAGTACAAGTACCTACAAACTGTACACTGCCAGCTGGTGGTCTACTGGGATTTGCCTGCAAGCATAAAATGAAGTGTTTGGTCTGATGTCTCTCTGACCAACTGGGTTCATGGCTGTTTTGGTTTGACGAGGCTGAGACTGAGCTCTCATATAATCCCACATGAATTACAATAAGTAACTTCAGGGGAGGATTTAAGCTGCAACACCAGAGAGCTGCTGGATTTGTGGAAACCCAAGAGGAGTTAATCCCCTGCTGAGCAGTCTCCAACAGGAGTACAACTCATACTGCTCACAGACATTTAAAGGGTCGGTTCACCCAAACCACAACAAAAAACATGTTTCTCCACTTTCCCCTGCTAACATGCTGATGTTTAGCAATGTTTATCATGTTCGCCATCTTAGTTTAGCATGTTAGCATGCTATTTTTTTTGCTTATTAGCACTAAACACAAAGTACAGTCGAGGCTGATGGGAATGTCATTAGTTTTGAGTGTCTACCAATCCAATCAATCCAATCAGTCCAATCAATCCATCCAATAGTTGAGATATTTCAGTTTGGACCAAAGAGGTGGATGACCCCGCCAAAATATCTGCCGCTTGTTTGCTCACTTGACTTCAATTCTATTTTATTAAAAATGAAAAGAAATGAACGTGCTTTTAATTTTAGTACGGCTGCCATTTTCATAGGTTGGTGGTCCCTCCCCTTCCGCTACGTAGCCAAGATGGCGACCAATGAGGGTGAGACGTGTTCCACACTCAACTTTTTGACTGTTATGAGTTCACCATCCAGGAACTCACAGTGCATTGCATTCTGCTTAAAATAGCAAGTGTAAGTACATAAGAACATAAGGACACAGGTTTGGTAGCATTTAGCCTTGTGGGGCTAGCTACTGTAGCTGGCAAGCTAGCCGGTGAAACGCTAGCTACTTTAGCCCTGGAGGTCTAGGACCCCAGGGCAGAGGGGCATCTGTCATCCAGCCTTGGTCACAAATGATCTCCAAAAATGTAAAGCGACAGTAGGTCAGTTTAGTTACAGGCACAGAGTCTCCTGTTCCACTGTGTTTCTAAACGATCCTTCAGCAGCGAGCCTCAGTGTGTTCTCTACATGTCACGTTCAGACGAGTTTTTAATGACTCGTGAGGTCTGAACATTTTATCAGTACCTGCACACCGAGGCTGCGTTCCCTCGCTGCAACTGTTTTCAGCTCCTAATTACATAAATTACATTTATGACTGATTACTCACGTCCAATAGTGTGACACACCTGCCACTACACGGAGGCACTCGTTTATAGTGCGAGTGAGGAAACGTCCTGGGAACACCGAGAGGAGTGCTGACAGATTCAAGGTTCGCTCAGAGACCTGGTGTTAGCTGAAAGCTATCCAGGTGAGGAGGACTGCCAACGCTCTGGTGCTCTCAACAGGTGGGTTGAGTGGCTGTCAGGTGGATTGTGTGTGTGTGTGTGTGTGTGTGTGTTGGTCTGCTTTGATTAATTGTGTTCATTAATAATAACCTACTTGCTTAATTTTTGTTTCTAATAAGCGTTTTTATATATATTATATAATCCTATTTTTAATGCACATTTCTTCGACCTTCCTTGCGGCTGCTGTAAATCCCATTTGTGCTGTGTTTACGCCTCCTTTTCAGAGAATTTTCCAGCAAAACTGACAGTCAGTATGACCTCAGTAAATCCAGCTGAATACACAATGAACCTCTGTTAACACATCAGATCGGATGCAAAAGCCAGAGTCTCTAAAGTATGGTTTTAGTGTTTTAAAGCAGACCTGACGTACAGTACAGTGAGAGCTCATTCTAACTAGAAAACAGCTTTTCTTCTTTTCCTTGTCAGCTAATCAGCTCAGATGTGGGTATTATTAGGCCTAAGGCTTAAGACATCGTGCTGTAAAAACTGTTTTAGGAGCTTGAATAAACCTGAATTAGCTCTAACTGCTGCTGCAGTGCTTTTTAATGTTAATGTTGAGCCCTAATTGCTGAAGTACTTTTTGTTTCATTGGTTTTAAAGCCCGAAACTGCACTCTGATTATTTTCATTATCATTTTGTGAAATTGAACTGAATGGGTGTGAACTTAGCTGACATGTGGACTGTGACTTAAGCACTTCCTGGGGGGGGGGTTAATCCCCATACAGTAATTGTGTCTTGTGTTTTTTTCTGCGGGCTACATGATGGATGGATGTCGTCTCTTCAGGCACAAAGATAAATCAGCTGCACAGCAGATTTGATGTTCTGTCCTCCTGCTGATGGTACAGAAAATGACAAACAGCAACAACAACACAACACAAGAGAGGGCCGCACATATACTCAGGTGGGGTATGAAGCTGCAGGGAGCTGAGGAGCTGAGCGGTCTGTCTTTGAGCGAGGAGGATGGATTTACAGGAGGTGACAGGAAACCAGACGCACAAATAATCTCAATTGCGATTTGAAACAACCAGAAGGACCTGCCCCGAGGGCACAACCAGTATTCAACTGAAGAGGAAGAGGAAGGCTGTCACTTTCAGAATAAAGGTTAAGGATAAAGCTGTAGCACATTATGAGTCAATCATCGTGTGCCTGGGTACTCTGAATAAATCTAATTGAACATTTTTAATGTCTATATCCACAGACAGAGAGCGGAGCTCAGTGCCGCTCCGAGGAGGCAAACAACACCCGAGAAATCTCGTTTGGGTAGTCACAGTGAAAAGACTCATGGCACAATAATAATAATAATAATAAGCAGCTTTTATCACCCCGGCAATGAGGGTGACATTCAGAAGTGAGTCAGTTGGCACCTCGGAGCTAATGAAGTGAAATACTTCACATTTAAGAGTCTATTAGTGCCGGGAAGTGGACTGCATTTTAAAGTCTCTGATGAGCTCACGACATGTGTGCTTGTGTTGGTGCTGACTGTGTAGACTCCATTATTTTGTTATTACTTGTAAAAACACATTGAACAATGAGCTAACGGGAGCAGAGAAATATTATCAGAGTGGCATCATAATGTTCATTACCAGCCACTGCAAGAAGGAGAGGAAGTGAAGAACACGTTAAATTTAAGTTAGCAAAAAATTTAAAAAGACTTTGTGTAATGAAGATGCATAAGGAGATAAGAGTGAGGACAGGATCCCACAGGGTCTGGACCCTGGTGGTGGTCCGGCCTGCCAACCGTGTCTTCTAGAAATGACGTTTATTTGCTCCTAATTCCTTTTGTCAGGCACGTTTGGAAGGAAACGTAATTGCTGCCTGAATTACGTTTGATGGGAATGTTTCTTCCAGGGAATGAAGAGCTTTCGTGTACTGCACAGAGGCTGTAAGGCACAGGACCTCCATCCCCACGATACCTTCACCGCTGGCACCCCCTCCCCCAAGAGCTCTCTCAGATGGTTTCTCCAGTGTTCCTCCATCTCTCCTATGGAGCCCCAGAGTGGCCATAGAGAGAAAAAATATTGAGTGCTTGAAATGCTATTGCGTGCGCACGAGATAGAATTCATTCCCACGTTTTGATTAATTCATTTTAATTTTAATTTTCCAGGGCCTTCCAATTGACCAACTATAAAATCAATAGCATCCTCAAAGCCATTATATCGCCGATGATATAATCCACAAGCTCTCAATAGAAAAAGTTCATTCTGAATTGTAATAACTTTGTTAGCATTGTCATTGTGAGCATGTTCCCATGCTGACGTTAGCATTTAGCTCAAAGCACAGCCTCACAGAGTTTGTCATAGTTTTGTACATCATTTCTAGTTAACTGCAGACATTTGGGAAGACGACGACATCGCTAAAAAGAAGTCAGACAATCAAATGGGCAAAATGTGATTGTCCCACAGTATATCGTTAGCAGGCAACCATAAAAACAATGCTCATCAAAATGACATCACACACAACACAGGTCTCATTCATTCTAAAATGCTACAGCTCATTCTGTCAGGTGGTACAAAGGCTATAAAAGCGTGATTATACTCCCGCTCCTCCATTGTTGTATTTCCTGCCTGACAGAATGAGATATTTCAAACTCATTTTCACTGGCAGTCCATTTTGACACCTTTATTTTTTTTTCCCCACTCGACCATCCTCATTTAGTGGTCCACCCTGATGGATCTTTCCCATCTGACAGGCTGAGATATCCCACCTGAAAACCCTTTTTATTCCTCTGCAGGCTCCTCCGGCACCAGCTCTGAGAAAACCTTTAACGTGTCTTGTTAAGTCTTCGTTACGAACGTTGGCAACGTCTCAAATGATTCAGCATGATGATTTTAAGAGAGGAATAACATTTGAATCAGTGTCTCCTGTTGTAAGGCAGAGGTTAATAGTGGTTTTGATTTCACTGGCTGTTTAAAGGACATTAAGTTGACGTGTGTGAGTGTGTCTTTAAAAAAAAGCTTAATATGGCTCATTAGGCTATTCAGCGCTGTGTGTGATATTTCAATGATATGAGAAATACAGCAGGGACACTGAAATAACCTCTAGTGCTAAGTGGGGAAGAAAGATCAATCCCTAAATCATTTTATTTTGTGATTGGCTCGTTTCGTAGTGATGGGTTGTAGAAATGACTGGAAACGTCCCTGATACACAACTAAATGTCACATTCAGGCTGAGAGGTAATTAAACAAATGGCAGGATATTTGTTATCCACTGAATTGATCCGTTTATCTTTTTTTTTTGGTTTGCAAAACCATAATAATCAAGGTTAAATGTTTAAATGTATTGGATTTATAAGAGGCATTGATCTGTCCTTTGTTTTTAATCGCTCTGGTGAAAACTGCTTCAGAATAAATTCATGATGTGTTTATAGAGGCACTTTGCAAATTATACAAAGCAATCAAATCCTTGAACCAAGAATTTCTGTTTCATTTGGGCAAATAAATATTCAGTTTGTACCAAGAACAGGTTTTCATTTAAATAAGACACCAATCTGCTACTCCTTTTCCACCAACATGGAACTGGTCCTGTTCCGGTTCAAGCACTTTGAAACCATTTGGAGCATTTCGACCAAAAATAAATCAGTTCGGAACCCGAAAGTTGGTTCCCAGCTGGAACCAAAAACAGCAGGTTTTCCTCCACCTGAAGTGCGAACCGTGATGTCATCAGTGGGCGTGTCCTATCCTACAGGTGGGAAAGAGAGGATGGAGAGGCAACAGTGGTTTCTGGTTACTATGGTAACAGTCTTCTACGTCTTCTGATCATTAACAGTTGGTCCAAAAACAAATATCTGTAATAACAGAACAAAAGCGGCAGGTAATCAGTGTGATCCGCCATCTTGCTCCTGCTGTTTACTGTCATTGTGCAACGCCCTCTGCTGATGACGCGTCCTTGATTACAATGGTTCCGCTCAAAACTCGTGGAAATGCGGGCCGGTTCTCTAGATAGAACCAAGGCTCCAAGAATCCTGAACAGAACCAGATCAAGAACCAGAGCTGGTTTGGTAGAAAGAGGGTCATTTTGTTTAATCAAAGATTGGACAGTGTCATATTTGGTTTTATCCACAGAACTTGACAAACAACCAGCAAAACTTATTTTAGCCATCAGATTGTTTGTTTATGCTCCAAGATATGATAAAAACCTGCTCGCTCACAGTGGGATTTTAGTGAAAGCCATTAGCAAATGGACCCTTTAATCATCTCACAGTTTAAAACAACATGAGTTGATTTAGTGCGTATCACAGCCGTCCACGCCAGCAAGGCCGAGAAGTTAGAAGTTCATCCAGAAGTCCAGACGTTTATTCATTTCATCCTTTTGAAGCTTTTGGGATCATTTCTCTTCATTCACTCTGTGAGATTAAACTGTCACCTGAGCGGCACAGAGAGGTTCTCACATTTTCACTTTCCTCCTGTCTGAAAGCTCATTCATCTGTGAAGATCTTTTCATAAGAAGTTGGAGTTTAGAGAGAAGGGGGGGGGGTTGAAGCTGCTACATTCAGGTGACGGTTCATTCAGGCTGAGAAAACGGCGATGAAAGTCAGAACCGTTTCTTACCCAAGGCATGGTATTCTGTTAAAAGTTTGGGTTAAAGTTGTAAAGTTAAAAGTGCTCTTCAATAATGAAGGAAAATCATTCTGTTAATGACATTAAGGAGAGGTTCAGGTCCATCCGAGGCTTGAAGAAAGAGGACTGTAGGTCACTAACACCGTCTACGGGAAAATGAAGTGGGCCTCGTTTCCCAAAAGCATCGTAACTCAAGACATGATGGTAGATTAATGACTGCTTCCCGCTGTAGGAGGTCCAGAGCATCATAAGAAGCGCTGAACCTGCAGGAGGAACCAAAAACCACGTTTATCATGAACACTTTAAGTGACATTTGATGTAAAACGAGCGATAATGTTTACATTAGATAAAACTAAACTAACAGACACACTGATTTATCACATCACTAGCTGTGGATCCATGGACAATATTCTTCAACCCGACTGAACTTAACTGTTTACATGGACGCTAAATAAAGTGATCCGATAACATCCGAAGCATTTAATCAGAATCTAACTGTTTTGATGTGCCACAGTGGCTCCGCTACATCCATGTTTTCTCTGTGACGGCAATCAGAAAACTTTTCCCACGACACACACATCTGCCTCCCGTTCAGCTTCTTCACATCTACTAACTTTGTGCACTAGACAGAAACTGACCGAAAACCTCGTTACTACAAACTTTTTAAAGGAAGTGAAGCAACCGCTGTCAGATCTCTGTTGGGCTCCTCGTGATGAATGGGTCTGTGCCTCTTTGTAAACAGCTTACACTGGAAGTTTTAAGAATAATTCCCTGATTCTCTGCGCACCAGCGCTCACACGATGTGGGTCCTTGTCACGGCTCTCTGACCGCTCAGCTCAACCACGAATCAGATTCATTTTGGTCGGGCTGAAAACTTGCTGAACAAGTGTGCGTGACACATCACAGAGCTCAGGCTACTTTCTGACAGTAACTTACTGCACACAACACGAGTTCCTTTTTTAAATGTCTTTTTTTCTTTCCATTGTTTACGTTGTTGGTGTAAAAACATTTTTTAAACAAAACTGGAAAAATGTGAAAATCCTGCAGCATGGACACCTGATGATCTGCATGAGCCCTATTGTTGAGGCAACTTGATGAATTGGGGAATGAATAAAGGTGGGAAACAGGTGTGTGTGTGTATCTATACCTAACACACAGTGCCGGGAGCGGCTGGCGGAGCTTAGCATCTTCTGGGTGCTGTGATGGCCGATAAGCCACCATGTGGCGTGTGTTTAAGCTTCGGTACTGAGCTAAAGATGCGTCCACATGTCGGCTTCACGTCACCAGACTCAGCCAACCAAATGTGACGGATAACATGGTGACAGAGGAAGTCTCTGCAGAGACCGTCCTCATGTTGGGAGTTTTTCTATTAAAATGAGAATCAAACGGCCTCTTTTTTGCTCCTAGTTTTGGTTCTACAGGACCTTTCCTGTATGATTCAGTCTTAGTGTTTCCAGCAGCAGCTGTTTTCAACAAACAAGCTTTGATAAATCCACTGTACCCCATCTGCTCAGCACACAGACTGTATATAAAGATGGCCACTTCCTCCCACTGTACAAAAATGAAGCCAAAATATCCCGGATACGGGAGCTGCCATCTTGTGCTGGCGACATCTTTGGAGCCAGAGTCTGCGCAGTAGTGATCGAGGTCCCGCCCATACACCCACCCGAACCAATCACGTGTCACAAACTAATATGTCAAAGCTCAGTGCTTTATAGTTGTGGAGTGCTTCTGCCCCCAAGAGGTCAACAATTAACCCCCCCCCACTCCTTTGTTGCATTTTATTTGCATTTCAAACCACCTCCAAATGTGGCTTGGATCCGATTTGCAAAAAATCACATTTCATGTGGGTTTTTTTTTTTGCTGTCCAGACTTTCTAAAACCAATCTGGATATGCCCAAAAACAGATTTGGGCCGGCAGTCTGAACAAGCACTAACCCACCTGTCGTTTCAGATCCTGCAATCTGCTGTCACCTGATTCCCCACACCCACCTGTGCACCTCCGTCTCATTCCCTAAATAAGTATATATATCACCCACCCCTGGCCTGATCTACTGAGCCTCCGAGGCCTACTCTGCAGCCTTTTCATGTTGAGTTTTGAGTTGACTTTTTCGCCTGCGTGTTTTTTTGTGAGTCGTGCTGTTTGGTCCAAACCTCGGTGAACTAACAGCAGCAGTCATGAGTGATATGCAGAGATATTTCGGTGCGAGAGCAGAGCCACAGCAGGAGTCCAGAGTAGGGTGGTAGTGGGTGGAGCAGAGGGCTACACAGAGAACGAGGAACATGGTTAATTTATGAATCAAAAGTTACACTTTCTTGCCTGCATGCATTTTTACACTCTCCTTATAGTTCTTTCAGATAACGCTGGACAGAGTAAAGTTGGTGATATTCTGTTTCTCACTGTCAACAAATCTCATTTGCAGACCCAAACTAACACTAAATGTATCTACTAACAAGGTGTGTGTGTATCACAGCCTGATGTCTCTTCTTCCTCTGAGCCATAAAAAAACTATAAAACACATCAGTGAGCCACATCATCATCATCATCATCATCATGTTTATTCACAAAACAGACAATACAAATCCAATCATACGAGACATAATAAGGACATGTGAAATGGGACACGCTGATAAGCTATCTGCAGCTGGAGAATAGGGGCCCAAACATAGTCAGTCTGATAACATTCACACATTCTCCCAGTTTCTTTTTATTCTTTTATTTATTTGCAGAAGGTGGAGGGGGTATTGGGTCTGTATTTGTGCTAATAATTTGCCGCCATATTGTGAAGATGTAAGACAGAAATCTTGGCACACTTTGTCTCTGGTGTTTGGAGTAATGATAGAGTGTTCAGAGCGCTCTTTGTACGAGTGCTTTTAAATCTCCTTTATGTTTTGCCTCTGTGTTCCCACCGCGTGAGATGGAGAAACAGTCTTCAGTAGGAACCAGCGGGTTCTTAACTAACCTTTTAATAAACTTGCTGGACTAATAGTGAGCCCGAAGCGCAGTCAGTGATTGGATGGAGATAAAGTGGAGAGAAGAGAGGCTGGACTGGACTGGACCAGTTCTACAGTCTGGTGTGGTCCTTTTTCTTTTTTTAAAAGGGAGCTCCACTTATTTTTACACCAGTTTACCCATCATGGTTAGTACTATTCAGTCTGAGAAAACAACCCTGATGATGTCATAGTGATGTCATCAGGCTTGGCGATGGCAAATCAATCCCAACAGGAAGCATGTGTTACAAACTGGGGGCACCGAGTTGGAAAAAGATGGGTGTTTACCAGGCAGAGGGTCAAATGAAGAGACGCTATCCAGTGGCATTATGGGAAATGTAGGATCCAGCACTTTTTTGGCCCATACAAGGGACTAGTATCTGCTAGGCATCTGCTGCTTCGAATTTGACCATGCAGCCTCACGGCTGTAAGGATGAAAATGTCGGTCTGTCCACTTTGGTGCAGACCGACATATCTCAACATCTACTAGATGGATTGCCATGAAATTTTGTACATTCATGGCCCCCAGAGGATGATTCTACTAACTTGTCCTCTAGTGCAGGGGTTCTCAACCTTTTGTAACTTAAGGCCCACTTCTGATTGTTAAAACATCTCCTGATGCTGTGTGGTGATTGGCTGGTGATATTCAAACGTAGCGGGTCATTGAAATTATGCATTTTAATTTGTTTTTCATTTATGTGAATTCTTGAGCACATTTGGATATAAAAATAACTAGCTTTGTAAATGACCAAAAAATAAATACAAATTTTTGTCTCACCATATGACAGTACCACTGCCTCCGCGGCCCACTAGATGGCGCTCTGAGGCCCACTGGTTGAGAATGGCTGCTCTAGTGCCACCATGAGGTTAACATTTGGTATTCAAGGTCCATAGAGGATACATTCAAATGACTTTGGTGATCCTCTGACTCTTCCTCTAGCGCCACCTGCAGGTCAGGTTTAAGTTTTCACTCATGCTGTGATACATCTCAACATCTGTGTAATCTTCATGTGTAAAATCAGTGGAGTGCCCCTTTAAAGTTATGAGTCAGGGAGCGACCACAGGGTCACCACAGGTACAAATGACTGTATATGTGTAATAAGTGTGAGAAGTGGCATTTAATAGGCACTCTGTGAAGTAGGAAACTTTTTAAATCTGCTAAGTTTGACTGATCTCCTGATTCAAAGACACACACGAGGCACATTATTCCGTCAGTCACACACGACTCAAAAGCTGCTTCTCAATGATGTAGCTTTTAATACCCGATTCTTTTTTAAATCATCACCACTGAAAGATCCACAATTTCTACTCAGACGTGAATCTGATTCACAGAATGAGTGCATTTACGAAAAGGACAGACTTCTTAAAACAGTCAACACAGGAAAAGATGAAAACACTGGCCCACTTCCTCTGCAGCGTCTGATGCAACCTGAAGCAGAACTCAGCAGGCCACAACAAAGACCTGCTGCTGGTCACCACGAGGCCGTCCAGCAGGGAATGATCAGAAACACACATGTGTGGCTTTTATTCCCCTCCCAGCATTCAAGCTTCTCACTGGAGACTCTCCAGAAAATCCTCCAAAGACCCACAAACACCCCAGAGCCAAAGCCTCTGCTTCAGACAGACGCACAGGAATCCTCTGAATAATATCCTCTGGCACTGTGGAAACACACACACACACACTCTCACATACAAACACACACACACACTGCGGCTCCAAGGTGTTTGCTTCAGGTAGGTGGAGCTTCCTCCATCAGTCATCAGGTTCGGTGACGCACTGCTCCACGATCTCCCTAAGGTTTGGGTTTTCCATGGCGGCCGCCACTCGCTCCTTATCGTTGATCTGCTTGTTAACTGGAGACACAAACGTCACTGAGCCGCTGGATTTACAACGAGACAACACAAACACTCCATTAACGACACGCTAACGCTAGTAACCCCAACAGAACAGCACCTTCGTTGTTTTAGTGCTACATTATTGTGAAAATGTGGCAAAACAAAAAAATTTTCTGCCTGTTAAATTTGTTGTCTCCCGTCCTGCTGAAGTTTTGGGTTGCTTAATTTCAGCCATGCTAGCAGCGAGGCTACATCTTTCTAGATTTTTCATCAGGTCAAAGCTTGAATTTGTTAGATACTTTGGTTTATGAACAAATACCTGCAAAACACCTAACTATCTGGCTCTTTTTCAGATGAGGCGGGAAGCTGACAGCAACGCCTAACTTCCGCCCCTCGTCCTAATATCGATGTGACAGTACTTCCTTGTTTTGTGAATCAGGCAGTGCATAAGTTTCAGTAGCCGTAGCGTTTGTGTTTGATCAGTCGGTAATGGTTAGCCCTGCAAGCTCCGCCCTTATAGTTCTCAAAAAGTACGACACCTGGACAAGGGACCTGTTTTTACACCTGGAACTATCCTCTGGATTTTTCTGAATTCAGTGCAAAGAATCCGTCACAGGTACTGAGGCCAAATAAGTTAAGTTTGTCCAAGTGTGGCCGAACAGGAAAGTTCATAGTGTCTAAAATGGAAAGGGTTCATCCTCTGAGGAGCATGAATATCATCTTCAAAGTTAGTGGAAATCTGGCTGAGACAGTACCTTGTCATGGAACAAAGTGCTGAAAGTCTTTCCCTGAACGTGGTGCTACACAAAAGGTCAAGATGTCACCTAAATCATTACGATTAATCCTCTGGGGAGCATGAACATCTGCAGCAACTTTCGTTATAATCTCACCAGAAGCCGTCAAAATATCTTGCTCTGGACCAAAGTGTCAGCCAATAATTAAATACAACACTACAGTAAACACAAGAGTCACCCTTTTGTTTCTACCTACATTCACCATCAGCCAGGTTCAACATTTTCTTAGTAAAAGTGCATCAGACAGTTTCTTTAACCTCACTAACCCGTGAGGGTGTTCGTAGCTGACATACAGCCAGTGTGCAGAACACAGTACATCCAACGTGACTCAGAGAATTACCTCAGTGGGAGGCTGTTTAATCTAAATAAACCATTTACTTTTTTAAATTAAAGAAAGAAAAAGACTCACTATCTTCCTCAGTAGAATGGGTTCCCTCTGAAATGTAAATTTCCAACTGAGAAGAGAAAGAAAAACAACTGATGTAGAAAGGCAGAGTTTGCATGCTTTATGTGTTTTTGTGTTATTTATTCAGCTATTAGCTATTAGTTTGGTGTAAAAGAGAAGAAGAAACACAGAATAAGGCAGTTTGGATTGAAAATTGCAGAATGAGATAATGACAACAGAGAAATGGGAAGCATGAAGCTCAGAGAACAAAAGAAAATGAATTATCCAAACTGGTGACAGAAGAAACAGACAAAATGACAGAATACCAATAAATAGAAATATATCACAGCAGAGCGTGTACACTGGCAGTTTTTGGGGATTGTTTTTCCTGATTGGGCCCCTTTAGTCCAAAGAAAGGAAATCTCTGCTTCAGAATAAATATTTTAGTTTTTACAGTGTTCTTCCAACTTTGTGTCAACAGTTTGTGTTTGTCTCTTTCCTGTTTCAACATGAAAATGCCCCCGTGCTCAAAGCAGCTCCACTAAGAAATGGTTTGGTGTGGAAGAACTGGTCTGCACAGAGCTGCTGCTGGGAGCACTGAGACTGATCCGGACAGTAAATGTGCCACAAAACCAAAAGTAGGAGCCAAAAGAGGCTCAAATGCTCCGTAGAGCCGCAGAGTCGGTGATTTAACATCACAGAGTGATGCTTCCATCCATCCACTGCACACTGCAGTGTGAAGCTGCATCCCGCTCGTGGTGCTCTCTGCAGATGTTCAGCAGCTTCCTGATAGAAAACACTCCTCTAATCAAGAGGCCGCTCGTCTTGTTCGTAAAGCCACTTTAATGCTGCAGAGATAAAGCATGCAGCTCTCCACCCGCCTCCACACACAGCGATCTGTTTGATGGTCTTCCAAGAACTCCTCTCGCCATGACCATTGACCGCTAAAACTGGGTTGTGAGTAACAGCCAATTGGCTGTGTTACTGATTGTGTTTTGGTCTGTTCACAGAGTACTGCCGCTCTCTCGTTTCTCAGAGTTGTACTCTTTCAATTGTTAATAAAACAACAGCCGTTTCCTGTCTGAACTGAGCTCAAGAAGTCCCCCGCCTTCTTTTGTCGTCCATTCGACTTGTCCAGTCATGTTTGGGTTTGAAAGTCAACTTTAAGCTTCTGTTGTCTGGGGTAAAACGTTCGTGGAAATATTTACGTAATCACCAGCAGCTAGTAATTCTGACCAGGTTTAACCATGAACCAGTTTGTAAGAGCTCAGTTCAAAAACATATATTTAATCATCGAATAAGAAGAAGAAATAATCCCTACTGTATGAAAACAGTTCACAGTAAAGTCTGTGGATTATTCAGAGCAGCGGTTTTCAAACTCTGAGTCGCACCCCCCTGAGGGGGTGCAGGGAGACTTGAGGCAGAAATCTGTGTGAGGTGAAGTGACAGGTGTTTGCTGGATGGTCAGTTATTGTAGTTTGGCTGCTGACTTGGCCGCAGTTGGAGCTGTCTTTTACAGTTATCTTTTACAATCTACATTTTGTCATCATGACTGTAAACACTGATTTTCTGTTGTGAATCTATTCTGTATCTATTTGACAGAGCTCATGGAGGCGGTTCAGGTACTTTAAAACCGTTAGCGCTGGTTGCTGCAATTTGCTTCAAAACTCACACTCCTTTTCTGACTTATAACTCAGTCAAATCTGGACACACAGACGTGATGCACACACTTTTAGATTCAGTGGGACTTACTCTGTCTTCCATATGTTTGCTTACAAATCCTAGAAAGAAAAGAAGGTGCTCCTCATAACTGCAGAAGTTGCCTGAGAACTTCTCTTCAGTATCACAGCAATTCAGTGATAGCTGTCTGTACATCCGTGGGTACACTGCAAACAGGAGCTGCTAACAGCTAACAGCTAACAGTGCCATTAAAATACAGGCTAAAAAAAACAGAGCTCAAGTTGTAGCCCACAGCACAACTCACTGGATTCAGAGTAATATTGCAGCATTATGGGAAGTGAAAAATCCATTAATATAAGCTCTTTTCATGTTTCACTGCAAATATTTTTTGACGTTGGCTCGACGGGGGGATTTCATCTGATACTGCTGCTGTTCATCAGACTGATCTGGAGAAATGAGGACGCCGTTTCTGGAAACAGATGCTGCTGTTGAAATGTTTAATGACATGTGCATTTGCCTCCATTGTATTTGGGTGGAGGCAGAATTCTCAGTGCCAAATAAAAACAAAACCATCTGCATGGCTAGATGCCAATAGAGGTAAGTGGGAAAACTGCAGTGCACCGACCCTTTAACACCAAGTCACTATAGTGGTACTCACCTTATGTTTAAATGGCAAACATCGCTGCAGCTTCACTTGTAAGCACAGGCCTGCAGACACATGAAACACCACCATCAGACACAGAGACACTGATCACAGCAACATTACAGAACCGGCAGATTAGAGAAGACTGTCAGACTTTGTTGATGTCTGCTGGGAAAAGATGCTGCTGCAAGAAAACTGAGATAAACCAAGTGGGCGGGTCAATATCAAACCTACAAATCTGAGTAATTAACACTCATCTGCAATTCTAGTATCACTTGCTGGACGACGAAAGGATGTTTTTCAATCTCATTTCCAGCGAGCATGGGAGTCTGAACCCCAGTTTGTCGAATGTGAGTTAAATGTCAAGTGTTATCAACTTTTTTATGATATTTTGCTTCATGTTCATCTACTTCAGTCAGTGATTAGGGTTGATTGATTTAACTGATTTACGTAAGAATCACAATTCTTCCACAATTCTGAATAATTCACAAAAAAACCAAAAATAAAATAAATCGATTCTCATACATTGTTAATAACATTATGTTGAAGGAATGGGAAAGGCTCAAGGGCTCGATCAGTAAAGTACACTTTCTTAGACAGACTGGAACATGTTTCTAATTTATTCCAGTTAACTTTTTCCAATTAAAAAAGCTACGTACTCCCACTCAGTTTATATATATATACTTATTTAAACAGTTTGTGATAGTTATGAATATTAAAGTTATACTGTAAATGCTTTAAAATGACTCTTGTTGCCCCTCGTGTCTTGTTACCATGACACCCACCTTATTACATGAAATAAGTGTGTTTTATTTTTATTTTATCTTTTGATTGGACGTTTGTGCAAGACTCCTTTGAAATGTACTTGTATGTCTATTCATAGGAATGTTTTTTTCATTTTCCTTGTGACAAAGATGTCTTGATAAACGAATGTGATTGGATGATTATGATGCCGCAGGTGCTCCTTGTATTGCAAAATTAAACAAACTGGCGTTTCCTAGAAGAGAAAATCTGTCCTCATCATAACCTGACAAACACTGTATATTGGATCATAACATTACTGTTTGTGAATAAAAAGGTAAAGATGCTGTCTTGTATGTGTTTTTGTTGTCTCTCTCTCTCTCTCTTCTCTTTAAAACTTCAAACAGCCCTGCAGCTGCAAGGCATTCTGGTCTATTTCCTGCTGTTGTAGAATTTCATCTTTTTCATACTTTTCTCTGATAGATTTCTGTCTGTATGATCTCTTCTGATGGACTGACACCCAATCCTGTTGGAGCTGCTGGAAATGGGCAGCAAAATGTTCCAAAATGGACGCGGGGATGTGGGTCGGTCCACCAGCAGCTGTGTTAAAAAGCCTCTGCCAGCAGCTGCCCTCCACAGAGAAGCTGCAGGTCGCCTGAGTGAAGAAAAGTGCAGCGGAGCGCCAGCAGCCCCCTCTGGTCGGGAAATCATCTGCTGCACAGGAAGCTTCCCTCCGGCACACGGTCGGCGTCAAGAGAGGCCGAGATCACTTCAGGAGAGCCGTCAGTTACATCCCACCCACCTACCTACCCAACCTGTTAAGACCGACCTCCTGAGGAGCAGCTCACTCAGAGTGAACGCTGGGTGCTGACAGTGTACAGTGAGTCTGCCGGCTGCCTGCATGCACTGTGTGTGTGTGTGTGTGTGTGTGTTGCGTGATAATTCACTGTCGTCTCATAATAAATGTCCCGTCTCATGCTGCTTCACCTGTTCTCATGTTAAATGAATCAGAAGTTAAATCTTATCCAAACCTATAATGTGGCTGACTACGTGTCTGTGCACCATCGTACCCAACAGTGACACCTGGGGGGGGCGACGGACGACTTTAATTACTATTATCTATTTTTTGTTATTTAGTTTTATCGTGTATGTATTTAAAGTAATACTATATTTTGATTTCCTCTCTTACACAGCTATATATATATATATATATACACACACACACACACGTTTTTTATCCATTTACTGTATTTTACATGGCTATACATTTATATGTAGTTATAATTGTCATTCCTAAAATACTTCATAACATATATACTGTATGGCCAAAAGTATGTGGACAACCCTGTCCAGATATTGTGCTGTAAGTGTCCACATACTTTAGTGTGTGTGCTCCAGGACCCGTTAGTTCCAGTGAAGGGGAACCTTAGTGCTCCAGCATACGAGACTTTAGACAACAGTGTTCTTCCAACGTAGTGTCGACAGTTTGTGTTCGTCCCTTTCCTGTTTCCACATGACGATACTCCCGTCCCCCCCCGTCACATGGAATCACATCGTATATTGGCGTAATGTTCAGGTGTCCACATACTTATGGCAATGCAGTGTAATCCTTTTGGTAAATTATACGCTGTTTATGTTTTTGAAAAAGATTTCTTACTGGGATAAACATGAGAAACTGTCCACCATGTGATTTTGAATGATTAATATAAAATATGACAACGTAACCACACTGAGACAATAAGGAGATGTTTGGTGATGTCCACAATAAAAGAAGTTCCAGTTAAAGTAATTACGGTAAAACCCAATGAGATGTTTCCATGCTGCAGTGAGCAGTTTATTACAGAGGCCTCTAATGACCCAGTTATTATGTTGACGTAACGTCAGACTAAAGCCAGGTTTCTGCCTCACTGCTGAAGAGGCTCAGCACACAGCTGCTTGGACAAAACAAGCTATTTGAAGACCGTAGGCTACCAAAACTTGTGATGGGCACTTTTTAAAATTTTCAACATTAAAGTCGAGATGAAATGGCATTTCGAGAGTATCTAGCTTCCGTTTCGAGATGTATTTTCGAGTGAAACAGGAGGCGGGTGGGACATAACGTTGAAAAGTGGGCGTGTCATAACAAACATGGAGACTTACAGTCCTTTAAACACCGTCACCCCTCCGCCCCCCCGTTACCGGAGCAGACAGACGTACCCCTCAAACTGCAGCAGCTGGAGGAAGACGAGGGAACGGAACAAGGTCTGAGGTGGCAAACACCGACGTGCCATGCCGTTGCTAGCTAGCTAACTAATGCATCTTAGCTAAGATTGATTGATGGACGAATGTCATGATATTATTGGTTGGTTATATTTTGTTTTACAGGAAGGATTCAATTTTGATATAAAGAATAGAAAGAAATGGATTTTTGTTTTTGGCATATATTGTTAAATAGCTGCACAATATGACCGGGGATGTGATCTAAAAGGGTTTTTTATTTTATCCAAACATGGTTCACTTTCTACTAGACCTGAACGTCCCCAAACTGAAGCTTTTTGGGCCATTACAAAAGCACTGTTCAAACACATTGAACCCTTTTTGATTTCAGTCCCAAAGTTTGCAGGGATAATTTCAGGGCAATGGATGAAACATTCGCATTAAAAGGGGTCAATATTTGTATGTAACACGTGTATAAAAACGTATCTCCAACCTGCTCACTCACCATAAAACTGTCAGAACAACTGTGACGACTCCACGCCTAACTTATAAATTGAGAGTGAAAATGTTGGTATTTAAAGTGTCTCAATTGCTGAGTGACAAGAGAATAATGTGTATAATTGACTCTGCTCAGTACTAAGAATAAAACACTCATTAAACCCGAGTCAGTGCTCTGTTCCAGCGCTGGATGTGTGCCCACTTAATGTCTGGTAGCTAATGGACTCCTGAATCCAATTTACTGTGTGTTTGTACTGCATATGAACGAAAGCCAAGTGTAGTGCGTGCGTTTAGGGACACTGCTGGAGGAGAAAACTCTGTTTCAGTCAGTCGGGCTTTCATTTCTTATTTTATTTGTGTGTTTTGTCTCCCCAAAGGAAAATCACTTTGCAGCCTGAAACAATGTGAAGAACTGCAAACACGCACATGATAACACGAGAACTCAGAAACAAGCCACACAGATTTGATTATACGAAGCAGAGATGTAACTGGTGAGCATAACATTGATTTTCTTCCTGCGTCTCCGTGATCACACAGGCTGCTTCTCTGAAGGAATTACAGCTCTGTGATCCGAACACACTCATTCCCTCTTATTCAGACTCACATTCTTGTTATTCCACAGGGCTGCCACTGCTGCTGAGAGCTTAGATTGATCACCACCACCAGCGACCAACAGTAATGAGGTGAAGCGTCAAGCGTTCAGCAGCAGTTACACTGATGTGATAATGACAGATCGGCCGCTCAGCCTCAGTTTCTACTCTCAGCTGCACTCCCTCCTGAGGACCTCAGATCAGCTGATGGAAGAGTGTAGGGGTCCCCAGAGGTGAGGTGTCCCCAGGAACTACAGTCCGACCGAGGCCGATACTCGTATCAATATTTGGGAGTTTAAAAAAATCCGATAACGATAGATCAGCTGATTCAACAAAAACACAAAACATAAACTCCCAATCTTAGTGAAAGGAAAGTGTATAAAACCAACTTTATACTTCAACATGACAGTTATTTTTGGGTGAATTATTCCTTTAAACGCTCCATTAAGTGGTACTTTTTATGTTAACATTGAATAAAGTGACTCTTTGTAATGTAAAAACAACAAGAGTAAAGTTCAATCCAAGTTTTTTCTTTTCATGGGCAAAACAATGGGGGCCTAAGGGCCAAATCTGGTGAATAATGAACCTTAAGACTATTGCACTGGTTTGGTTTCAACACATTTCAGATAAAACACAGGAAAAAGAATAGTGAAACTCCAAAAGATATAACAAATTTCTTTCTTTCTTTTCTGAATTTAGTTGGAACCAAAACAAGTGCATCAGTTCTCAGACTCTGCGCCTCCTCTATCATCAGCCATGATGTGAGTAAGCCCTGAATAAACCCGAATGCATTCAAAAGAGCAACAGGTATGACATCTCTGCTGACGTCAGAGCCACGTGTGTTGAAAACCTTTTGAAAGCTAAATCCAAAGGTTTCTGTATCAGCCTTTAGATGCTGAGCTCCTTCAGACCCTGGTAGGTGCGTCAGCTAGCTTTGTCCTGGTTCATGTTCGTTGTGTTAATCAGCAGAGTGACTCACCGATCAGAGTGGCCAGAGAGCAGTGAGGGACGGTTGGAGAGAACTTGATGATGATGAGGTACTCGTCCTCGCCGAGCTCCTGGACCTCCACACATTTCTCCGTCACCACATCCAGCTCCTCCAGGGTGTTGGGCTTCTCCGGGTCCCGGATCGATCTAATCACATCTGATAGAAGGCAGGAAACAAGATGTGTCATTGTTTAATAAACTAACAATAAGTCTAAAACTAGGAAGTAAGTAGTAACAAATGAGTGTCTAAAACCCCTGAAACCATTAAACTGAAACAAACTTTAAAAGAATAAAGAGCTTTTCTTGCTTCTATAATTTAATATAATCCAAAATATCGCAACTCAAAATTAATTCATTGATGATGAAGTAATAATAAATCAAAATAAAATTAAACTAAAAGTTTAGAATACAATATGATTTATGGATTGGATTGCTCTAAACATCACTTTATAATTCAAACTTTAACACTACAATGCCCAAACTAAAACTACTGTACCAGTACATGTTGCTCACTCCAAACACACCAAACTCCATTCAGAAAACCACTTATTTGAGTTCTGTACCAGTACTGGTCATACGTTAAACGATGATGGCAACCTGTCATAACTTCTACTACTACTACTTCATAAAACATATCTTACGATCATAATAAAATACATAATAAAAGTTCAGCGCACGACTTATTCGCCCCCCAGCAATTGACGGTGTCAAATATGTGACATTTTAAATACAATTTGGCGCCGTATACCATAAGTTACTCCTTTTAGCCGTGCTCTAGGAGCGCACTCCCGGGGTCTTTAACGTTGGCCAGTACACTCAGGAAAGCACACGTTTAACTAATTTTTGAATAGAGTCTGGTGTACGGTTTTCTAACATACACGAACCAGCTACAGAGAAGTCTGTTACGAAAACCGGCTGAATGTGAGAGTGAGAATGTGAGAGCTTTATCTCATTAAATAACAGTAAAGTGTTTTGGGACCTCCACAGTACAAGTTCACCAAACTCCGCTGACATTACACAGCAGTTAAGAGACGTTAGGCCGGTTCGCGCTTCACTCACCGTACACTTCTAACGCTTTTTCCTCCATCTTTTTAGTCTTCAGGGCATTCCTGTTGTCAAGTCCAGAAAACTGTAAAACCTTGGTGACAGTTAGCGACACAAGGCTGAACACTATGTCCATTTTTTAGAAAACGCCATAGTAAAGGAGAGCGAGCGAAGTGACTTTGACAGGAAAACAGACGTTAGTGGACAGCAGCGAGCAGCTTCAGCAGATCTCTATCTTCATGTGACTGGTATAAACCAGAGTCTATGGTATAAACTGCTAGATTCAATAACAATAATACTACTCTTCTCTAAATAGTCAAAGTTTAGAGATCAGCGGATTCTACTGCAGCCAATGAGCGTATCTGTCTCACTTCCGCTTCCTATAAAAAGGAAGGGAAAAGCAATCGACCACTGATACGTATGTGTCTCTGTTATTAACTATTAATTAAGCCAGTTTATTCTTGATAAAATTGATGGTGGCTTAGTTGCGTCTTCATATTGTGATATAAAGTGTTGCTTTAAATATTATTTATTTATTTTAACATTTGTTTGTGAGCAAAAAGTCCTTAAAGCTGCACTTAAATTTGATTTTTTTTAGTAGACCTCAAATTTCAAATACAATCTATCAGTTCTATTGGAAACAAAAAGAACAGCTTTTATTTAAAATGTTTGATTATATTATTTTGTAAATAAACCCTGTACTCTGTACTTTTCCTTATTTTAATTTCATTCTTATAGGAACAGATATTTAGTGTAATAGTATGAATGTATAATATTATGTATCTATAAAGCCTCTATTGTTGTATTATATATATATATATATATAGTTGTTGGTTGTTCAGTAAAAAGAAAAAGTAATACAAGCGTTTTATTGAGTTACTGAAAGAAACATGTAATTTAATATGTGTAATATAAACAAATATAAAGAATATAACATTTGACATCAAACATTTTTTCCAATAAATCTTTATTGAACGAAACAATTCTGATAACAAAATGCCAGGAGGGATTAAACATAGCATACAGGAATCAGTAAGAATGTAAAAAAAACAAGTACAATAAATACAATAATAAAAATAATGAAGAATAATTTAAAATGATAACTGAATAAAGATATTAAAATACATACACTTACACTCTTTAGATACTACAGCTTTATTAATATAAGATTTAATGATTTTAATCTACTAGTCAGATTAACTTAATGGAAAACAGAGACAACAGGCTTTTTGTTGCAGTTACATGCGCGCATATAAAACAACCAACATCGTCTTTCGATTAAGTCGACTTTTGTACCGTTTCTCTATTGGTCAGATTTGGTCAGCTGACAGGGGAAGAAAGTCACGTGACTACCCGGACCCAGCTGCTGTTTACGAGACAAGAAGAAATGTTGTAATCGCAGTTTGGAGGCGTTTAATTGATAGTTGTTTTTTTAAATGTCTCCTCAGCGAACACTTGAAGTCACGGCCGGTTTAATAAGTTGTTCATTTAACGAGTGAAGATGTTGGAGGCGGCTCAGCGGCTGGAGAACAACTCCATAGAGGTGTCTGTGATCCCAGAGAACCAGCACTGTGGAGAGGTAGCGGACATCCAGAAAGCTGAACTGGCTCCTGGAGGCTCCCTGCTCGGATGTCTGGGGGTCCGGGGGCGGCTGGTGGTCTGGGACCCGGCGGACAGAGAGGCTCCTCCGGCCTCAGTGGACGGGTGCTACACAGAGTGAGTACGACTGTCTGGACTCATTTCAGGCTTCCTGTTCCTGTTTGCAGAATACAGTTAGTTTTAAGTCAGAGAAAGTTATATAATATATCATCCCAAATAAATCTAAATGTATGGACATGACCAACACATAAAGAAATTATCTTTGGAATATATAAAATCCGTATGTTAGGAGCAGTGCTGGAAGAAGTGTTCAAAGTAGCAACACCACAGTGTAAAATACTCTGTTACAAGTAAAAGTCCTGCATTAAAAATATTACTCAAGTAAAAGTACAAAAGTTCCAGCATCAAAATGTACTTATAGTACTCATTATGCATTAATGTGTTCATCACTTTAATGTTGCAGCTTATTTGAATTACTTTATATTCTGCTGTGTAGCTCAACCTATACGAATATATCACACTTTATTAGTTGATTTATATTGTTTTATTAATAATCTAAATCTGCAAAGTGACTAAAGCTATCAAATATAGTGCCTCCAAAATGTAGTGGAGCAGAAGTATAAAGTAGCATAAAATGGAAATACTCAAGTAAAGTACAGGTACCTCAAAATGTACAGTTATTATAAGAAGTGGTGCATGTGCAGTTTGTTGGGACTATCTTAAAGACAAACTGTGGTCCTGTTCCAACAACTTCTGGATCAGACTATATACAGGTGGTGTCACTCAAAACCTATTTAAATGACCTAATTCATTTTTCTATAACATAGAAAAAACAGAGACAGAGGTCATTAATGAAAGTATGATGCTATCGAGAACAAACTATAGATACTGTACAAACTACACTCTATGATCACAGGGGCTTTTTTTATTGGTTTGGCTCCTAAGTTCCAGTGAAGGGAAGACTTCATTCTACAGCATACAATGATATGTTAGACAATAGTGTGCCTCCAACTTTGTATCAGCAGTCAAACAAATCAAACTTGTCAAATTCTCTTCTGTTTCTAGCTTTTCCTGGGAGGAAGTGCCCGTCCACAGCCGTGGCGTCAGCAGCTTCAGACTGCTGGCCGTTGGATCTCAGTGTGACCTGAAGCTGCTGGAGGTGGAAGCCGAACGATCGGCCTCAATTTCTCTGCTCGGTGTCTCTGAATGTCCTGCAGATCGCTTGCTGCAGACCGTCAGAGAGCAGGACCACGGTGAGTACCACAGCCAGCCCACCATCATCAGGGTCAGACTCCCGTCCAGCCACAGAGGTCTGACACTGAAACTGATCTGATGCTTTACAATCATGCTCATATATATTATTAATGTATAAATATTATAATATTACTGCTTGAGTCTTTATTTTCAGGTGTGTGTGAGCTGCAGTCGGTGCGTGTGTTGTCGTTTGCTGCTGGCCGCTGCGTCGTGCTGCTGAACTCTGATTGGCTGCTGCAGCTGCAGTGGCAGCAGGCGGAGGAGGAGCTGCAGACGTCGTCCTGCTGCAACATCCAGCTGACTGAGAGCAACAGAGACACTGCGGTCCACCACTGTGTCTGCAGAGAAACGCTGTTCATCCTCAGCTCCACTGGACTCATATGTATCCTCAGCTGACTCAGGCTGTACAGCTGAATATATTCTGAATATACTTCTGCTGTCACTAATACTTAGACTAATAAGAATACTCTTATTAACAACTGATCATCCAGCTGAGCTAAGCTAAGCTAAATTAAACTA
>LKNJ01004311.1:0-33382 GCA_002120245.1 Maccullochella peelii | reverse complement strand
CACTGTATTAATGCTTCGTCAAGGGGTGACTACACCGCACAACAAGCTTACAATCCATAGAGTGATAAAAGCACTCACCAGCAACATTCAGTGTCTGGCCGATCTGCTTCCACAAATGGGCATTTCTGTCTCTGTCTGACATATCATAAAGCTCAGGACAGACAGACACGGCCAGAACAAGTTTCAAAAGTTCAGAGAAGCACAAAAAGGCGGAGCGCTCTAAAAACAGATGTTGGGTGCAAGGCTTTTTCTCTAGCTCACTCCTCATTGGGAAGAATTGGAAAAAGATGCTGGTGCTGAGAAAAAAATGCTATGTGGACACAGACCCTTAACCAGCATTTCAACTGCAGGAAAGTACTTCAGGTTTTGTTTTCTAAGAAGTCCCATCTCACGCAAAAGTGCTTTCTCATAGCCAAGGAACGATCAGGTGGAGATGACACTGACTTGATTAAGCAGATCAAATACTGTTTCTTTGTGAATGTCACTATAAAATTTGTGTTTCAGCTATCGGATGCATTCATTCAGTTATGGAGGGTGAAAACAAATACCCTACAGGAGCTTTTAGTGTTGAATTTGTTTCTGAGGTGAGTTCCTGTTTAGTTCCCTGGTACTATTGTGTTGAAGAGGTCCAAAAGTTTACAAAAAAGCCTGTTCACACTTTACATTACTAACACACAGCTACAGAGGCACAATATACCACTCAGCTTCTGGATATCAGGCTGAAAAGTGAGTGTTTTCATTGTTTTCTAGCTCTAATAGGCTGTTTCTGATGAAAGGTTTCTGATTTTTGAAAAGATAAAACACATATTTAACTGAGAGCTGTAAATAGTGCAGTGTTTAGTAACAAGTCAGTAGAACTACTCAAATCAGTGTTCAAACATACATCTGCACTAAGCATCACATCAAAGGAGAACAGTTTAACTGCACTGGTGGACGCTATTGATTTTGGAGACACTTCATGGGACTGGGATCAGTTTCTCTATTGTGCCTTCCTATTATTAGCTTAAAGCTTATTTTCATCTGCATCTCTTCAACAAGTAATCATCAGTTATTTGTTAAAGTTAGTAATGATTAATTTACTATGAAGTCACATTGAAACCATTTTTCTTTAGCTCCAAAGCCATGCATGCTGTGCTGTGTGTTTCAGGACCTGCCCTGCCTGCTGAGGTGGATTCTGCGTTCGTGACAGCGGCTCTGGGGAACACGTGGAGTCACAGTGTCAACACACGTCTTATTGTTCAGTATGCGAACACACGTCAGAGACAGGTAAGAGATGCACCTGTACAATGCACATTTATACTTGAGCTTTGAGGCTGATGCTCGTACCCAAAGTGACAGTGAGTGAGCAGAGGGATCCCTCCTCTGTTCTCAGCAGAAAGTCAAGCACGTTCTTAGTCGGTGTTGGGCTTTGGCAGGGTTGCGCCTGGTGGATTCTATTTGTGACAGATTATTTGGCTTCATCAGACCGTGACCTCCAGCATGCACTGGGGCAGTTTGGGATGAGAGTCAGCACCTCCCAGCCTGAGGCCATGGTTCTCTGCCAGAAAACGGTGGATTGCTCCCTCTGGATTGGCAGGGAGTTACTGCCCCAGGTGAAGGAGTTTAAGTATCTTGGTGTCTTGTTCATGCGGGTAAGAAGGAACACGAGGCTGGTGCCATGTCAGCAGTTATGTGGACACTGTATCAGGCTGTGGTGGTAAAGACAATTTACAGGTTTATCTTCTTCCAGCCCTCACCTATGGTCGTGAGCTTTGGGTAGTGACTAAAGAATGTGATCAGTGCCTGAAATGAGTTCCCTTCATGAGGTGTCTGGGCTCAGCCTTAGAGACAGGGACTTTTAGATGGAGCTCAAAGTAGAACCGCCTCCCCTTTGCATTGAAAGGAGTCAGTTGAGGTGTTTCAGACATCTGATCAGGATGTCTACTACACGCCTTCCTTTAGAGGTTGTCCAGATCCACATCCAACTGGCAGGAGCCCCCGGGATAGACCCAGAACAAACTGGAGGGATTGTATGGCCCTTCTGGCCTGGGAAAGAGTCTGGGCCCACTAGGAAGAGCTGGAGGATGTGGCTAGGAAGGATGTCTGGGCTAGCTTACATAGCCTGTGGCAGCACTGTGACCCTGACCCAGATAAGCAGCGGAAAATGGATGGATAGATTTATAACACATAGAAACTGAGCCTCACACGTGTGATTTGATAAACTCAGCCTGCATGAATTTGGGGGGCTGTAATGAGGGAGAGGCTACATTGCCATATATTGTGTGTGTGTGTATAGTACCAGCACTTTAAATGTCTTCAGTTGTGTTACTTTGTTTTTATTGTGTTCATGCATTTATGTTTTCATTCTTCTTTGTTGCAAAAAGAATTTCCTCTTGTGGGATAAGACAGATCTGAACCGAATATAGTATCTCATTAGTGTCAGTTAGTGTAATGATGTTAATTATACAGCCTCTGCCCCACTAATCAGGTATACAGCAAACCACAGAAATATGGCCTCCCTTATCTACTATTGGAAAAATATTACAAGCACACAAAACCCCCTGAGGCTCAAAGACCCAGATTCCCCTTTTTCATCATTTTCCCGAAAGGGAAGTAGTGCTCCCCAAGTACTGCTCTATCAAGCTTCACTGCAAGCTGCTCGCTGACTCATTTCATCCCGTCCTGTCACCCCATGCGGAAGTGTCTTAAGCTGCAGCTTTGCTGATGGCCTCAGATGCTGGCTCCAAAAAAATGCTGACTGTATTAAAGTTGGTGGAAAAATAGGCCAACGTCTTTCCCGCAGTTCTCCTCTCAGTAGTGTCTTTGACTTTTTTTTATATATGTATAGTGTCGGTCAGTCAGTTTCATTCATTTCATCCAGACTGAAATATCTCAGCAGCTGTGGTGGTCCCCAGGGGATGAAAGAGGATCAGTATTTAGGGTAAATTAGCAAATGTTAGCGTGCTAAACTAAGATGGTGACATAGTAAACACTGTACCTGCTAAACATCAACACACCAGCATTGTCCCTGTGAGCATGTTAGCATGCTAATGTGAGTAAAGAGTACAGACTCAGAGAGGTGCTAGCATGGCTGTAGACTGTTTTCTTGTTCTTCCATGAAAGCTTGATTGTGTTATACCACAGGGGAACTGTTTGGGACCACTATTATATTCTCTATTACTAGAGATTTACCTCTTGTGACATGGTTCTGTCTAATCTGGACTACTGTCCTGCATGTGGTCCTCCCAAGAAGAAGACAGCATCAGTGAGACTACCTCATCAGAATAAGGTTCCAGGTTTGGGCCTGTACAGAGACCTATAAAACATGTGCTCACAGACCATATCTGTCCAACCAGCATTAGAGCCAGACACACTGCACAGAAACACGAATAACACGATAAGAAATGGTTCCAGCACATAACTAAACTAACTGCTGGACTAGTCATGCCAAAGATTTAATGCTGGGAAGACCGCTTACTCTGTTTCTTCTAATGTTTCATCATTTCATACACTTTCTGGAAAAAACACAGAAGAGAATGTTACAACATAATATCAAGTGACAAATGTTCCAAAACTGAATCACATGATTATGTCCTTTTTCCTTTCACAGTTTGAAGCATTATCTGCAGGAGCGCCAGACATCCAGTTTTTGCTGAAGTGATTTCCTCTTCATAGACTTCAGTCAGTCGGCTGCTAGTATTACAGTTTGGGTGGTTTGGGCGGTCCAGGAGATTTGGAGCACAGCAGCCTAGATGATAATAACAACCCAAAGAGGCTTGTTGATGGGTGTGTCGTGTGTCTACGGTGGTTTAATGGCACCAACTTGAGAGTCTTTTAAATTTTGGGTCCCAGGATAAAACAAAGTTTAAGAACTTTGTTGTTGAGTGACTGTACCACCTTAATGTTGACCTGTAGTTCCCTAAGAATCAGTGAGGACAAAGGGTTCTTCTGAGCCTCAGAGTTTGCCACCTTCCTGTTTTCACTTGATGGTTGCTAAGTTGAATGCTTTGTGACAATAGGCTTGAAAGTATCTTCAGATCAAGTTGGCTGTTAAGCTAACTCTTCATGTTAATGTTTAAACTCAGTGAGCTGACATGAGTAACACAATTCATCCTCTTGACAACAAACACCTTCATCCTTCCTCTCTCTCACTCGTTCCTTCCCTCTGCTCACTCGACTTTTCTCTCATTGTCTTCTCGTCCCTCTCCTACTGTTTTTCAGATCTTGATTGCCAAGTCCCCTGTGGCTCCATTTGCTGTGCTGAACTACACCATTCAGAAGCAGGGGATCTGTATAGATGGTGAGTGGACGTCAGACCACTGATACAGGATTCAGACAGTACTGATAATGCGTTTAGTTGAGCACCTTGATGAAAGTTTACAAAAAGAACCAAGCTCATTCTATTTGGAGGCTGCATATGCCTTTATAATGAAGCTAATAAACTTCTGTGTGTTCATGCAGCACTGCCTGTTCTTATCAAAGATCAAGGAAACTAGAAGTCACCAAAAACTATAAATCAGGGTAGAAAAAGGAAGATTCACAAATGATATAAACTTTAGGATTAATAAACAAGATAAAATGTATAAAAGAATGGTAAATGGACTTTATACACTTATATAGCGCTTTTTCGACCTTAACGGTTCCCAAAGCGCTTTACAAATTGGTCTCATTCACCCAGTCACACACCGATGGCGACGAAACTGCCATGCAAGGTGCTGGCCTCCATCAGGAGCAACTTAGGGTTCAGTGTCTTGCCCAAGGACACTTCGACATGTGGACAGGAGGAGCTGGGGATCCAATCACCAACCCTGGGGTTAATGGACAACCCGCTCTACCTCCTGAGCCACAGCCGCCCACAACACAAAGAACAGTGCGTCATTGTGACAAAGAGCCACTTAAAACATGAAAATGCTAATTAATGTGTGTTTTCATACACTACTGTCACAGTAGATGAGGGCACAAGAAGATGACGTAATTGAAAGAGCACCAGTAAAACCTCAAACAGTGAAAACCATGTGGAAAACCCAATGTTAGTTTCATGTGTTCATTTGAGGAAGGTTACAGCCTCCTCGTCACTCCACACAGATTCTCTATTTTTCGTCTCTTGAGTGGAGCGGAGGATCGAGTGGACGTTAAAGTCCCACTCTTCATGTACGTCATGATTTATTCACTTTCAGTTTCAGTTGCACCTTGCCGCATTTTGTTCGATAGACCAACTTTTCCACCTCAGCCAAGCGAAAAACCTTTTTTGTGCTACTTTTGAGATTTTTTGAATTTCCACTCTGTTTTTTTTATGCACAAAATGAAACTGTGCATAAAATCAGGTGGATGGAAACCCATCTAGTGAGTACAACGAGAAAAGTGGGTGTTTGTGGGGGTGTCTGCAAGTGGTATCTGGCAGGTAAACCCTGGTGAGTGGATTGCATCTTTTTGCTGGTCAACAACTCTGCGTTCTAGCTGTGGAGTACTCACCAACAACCACAGTCCTGCTAGCAGACACTATCAAACATCACTGTTAATATCATTTTAACAACGTGATGTCCTGTGTGTGATTCCTAGGCTGACCGGACAATGAAATGAATCGTTCAACAGGCTGTTTTCTCCCACAGAACAAAGTGAAATACATATGACCCTGCTGGGCAGCATATTAATGGCTCCCATTCTTTTTTGGGGCCACATGAATCTTCATAATTTTGAACTGCCAAATTAATGCGCATTTAACCATTTTGACTACAGTTTGTGGTTCTGTGCTCCTTTTCACCTGACGGGCTCCAGGGTTAACTTGTCTAATGAGGGGACAGCCTGTTGAACAATTCTTTTCATCAGCAGGTCAGCCTGGTTTATTGTCACAGTCACATGGTTTAACAGATACTCATTAGGCTGACATTACAACTAAATGAGCAGTTTGTTTTATGATTGCACATTGTGGTTGACCTCTTTTCACAAAAAGTGAGTTCAGTGCCGTCTGATGAACCCACTGATGAATCTTCAAGGACTGTAGGTCTTAATGCTATAATCCACTCACACTATTAGTGTACACTATTTTTTAAAACTCTGTTTATTCTGAAGAAGGCAAAAAATGTGCAGAAATGTTCATCTCTAGAATCAGAAATAAAACATTGTATTGGAGTAATAAGTGTGCCGCTGCCCTCCTTTCTTTAGCGGTTAAACCGAAGACTTCTGTTCTGATGGGCAGGGAAAACTCTGTTATTAGTACTCTTCCCAGGGCACGGCACTTTAGTTGATCTGAATTAGGTTTTATCTCTCTTATCCCTCCTTTACATTACTCAGAACTTAAGACTCAGCCAGTTTCCCATAATCCAGTGCTGTGTCATCGTCCTGGGCCAAATGAACTAAATCAACATTGTATAATAGTGTTAAAAGTTCACACACAGTACCCACTCCCTCCCTCATCCTCATGCTGAGGCCTCATCATGTGGATAAACAAAGACGGCTGACACACACACACACACACACACACACACACACACACACCCTGAGTCCAGTCCATCAGCATATTCAAATAAACACAATCATCATTTTAGAAATCACTTTTTGGAACTGGAAATTGTCTGGAACGAGGAGCCATTGTGCAATGTTTTCTCTTCCCATGAACACATTATTGCAATTTGCCTGATGACATTAAACAATTCTGCAACACATGATGGACAGGCTGCCCAAAACAAATTGAGTTTTAAGAGCCTTTTCCTCACACATGATTAACAGAGTGGAATTCTGACCAGAAATAATATTGCTCCATGTCGTCTGCTAAGATCTGCTCATTTCTAGGCTTTCACCCCTCCTAAATCCAAATATACTAGCGTGCACAGTGGTGAAGTAATAACACAACTCAAAATATACACGTCTTTTTAGAAGTGGGAAAGAAAGTAGAACAAGTATCTTCCCTAAATAAAGTCACCCACTTTCTCCAAAACCATGAAATAGGAAAACTAAATCATGTTTACAAGGAATATATACAGTTGTGTGTGTAATATATACATATACCATAGTACAGTCATCAAAGTAACCTCAATCCTCATTTGGTAGTGAAAGATGTGTCTGTAACATTGAGAATCGAGTCAGATTTGTAGTCTTTTTTACCCACTCTTTAGTTGGACGATTCCTGATTCAAATCAAACTTCTACACTCTATTTGTACAGCTTTGGCTTCCTTCGTTCTTAATAATACAAATGTCTGTGGCTCTGTGAGTTCTTGATCACTGCCGGGTGTATTATCTACTCATTAATATGGCTGAACATAGCTAGTTTAGCATAAAGATGAGCGGCAAGGACAAATGTATTTGTAAAAAGTGAAAAATAAGCTACCAGCAGCTGTAACGTTGAGAGCATATTACTCTGTATCTCGTTTGTTAACAAACACAAATGTAAGAACAACAGCTTGTGTTTGCAGGACGTTTTCCCAAAATGTTCTTAAAATTACATTTCAGGCTATATTGGTTTGGAAAAAAAGAAAACACTGCAATATGAGGACAGAGATGGAGAAGTTAGAGTCCTGCTGCATGTCTTCCTGCGCCTGGCTGCCATGAGTCGGTGCTGTAAGCCGAGGCTGGCAGGAAGAGAATAATGGTGCCCCTGTTTGCTGTGTGAGACTTAAGAGTGGCTGCAGATCAAATCATGTTGGTGGGAGGGGGAGTGGGCAGGGATAGCTGGGGGGCAGGAAGCAGGGGAAGCCTATGGGAACACCACTATCCACTTAGAATTAAATTGCCTGTCCTGTCTTTGATCGCTTGGAGGGGGGGATTTCATTCTGAGCCACTTTTCACTTGCCCACTTTTGGCCACCCAGACCACCCTCCTCTACCTCTTCCTTCTCACATCTCATCCTGCCCACCAAACTACTACAGACCCAACTGCCCTCTCTTTTCATGCTTAACAGCTGGGTGGGTGGCACTGCAGTTGTTTACAGAGCTGTGGGAAGGCAGTGTCCGAAGAATAGGCTCTCCAGTGTGGTTGGAGATGACCTGCTCTATCACCCCACAACCCACCAACCCAGTGGGGCTGTAAGGCTTCAGGGTCCAAGGGCCACAAGGGTGACAATCTCATCTCCTCTCTCTCATCTCATCTCATCTCATCTCTTCTTCTACCACTAATTAGCAGTGATGTAGTCTGGGACTCTGACTTACCAAGATCACAGTTTACTTCTTGTCAACTATATTGTATCACCAAATACCCTCAGCATGTGATATAAACAAATCATCATACTGTGATAACTCTGCATGGATGGATACTGGTGTATAATCAGATAATGAACAACGGATCTATCGACTGTCGGATAGTTATCTGATCTCAAAACACATTATGATGATCTATTTGTCCAAGAAGTGACCTGACAATGTTGAGAATCGCGTTTTGCTCTTGTTTTTCATTTGAAGCAATAAAATGGACACCTGTAAGTACGTCAGGAGCCATTGCTCCGGTTGGTGAGGTGTGAGGCTGACAGGAGTGTTCCCCTTCAGTTTAGCTTCCAGTAGGATCTAGGGCTGTCCCCTGTTGTGGTCGGGGCGGTATCATCACAGGGAACAGTGGAGTCTAGCTCTCCAGCAGTGGTTGGATGTTCCTGAGCGATGGACACATTAAACATCAATTAAACATTAAAGTCAAGGAGCTTCATGTCGTCCTGAATTAAATGATTTAAATTGTTAGTCAGAGTAGGAGGTGGGTGGACAACGTAGATTTTACATTAGGGAGGGATCTCTCGACGAGCAGTGGACAGGAGGAATGATTACAGCAAGTAAAACCTGTTTCAGTGTACATCCGGGCACCTGGCTATTGTTTTAAGATAAACTTGAAAAGTTGTGAAGCTATCCTGTAAAGTTTCGTTCTGTGTCGCTCTAAGAAAAGATGTGTGATTTAAAAGTCCCCCCTTGTAATGGCTGTTTCTGAAGAAATTACATTAGAAAGTCTTCTAGTTTTTAATCAGTCTTGTTTTCCTGTAATAGGAGATGTTAGACTCCTTAGTCTTTCTATGACTTATGATAATATTGTAATCACCAAAGTAATGGCTGAAAGCCCAACAGGTTAGGAAAATGAGCAGTCAGACAATTGGACAGGTTTTATCAGGATTATCTAAACCACTTGATCAAGAGGTCAAACTGAAAGTGAGCGCACCTGAGATGTTGCTAATAATCCCTCATTGAACAGGAAAACTGTGTGTGCAAACACTGCAAGAACTGTAGAAAGCTGAAGCAGGAAGTGCGTCTTTTTATTTTGAACCTGTCTGGTTGACTGACTGCTGGTGCTTCTTGACCCTTCAGACCTTGTGGTAGTGATGTTGCCGTTTTCCCAGATCTCAGCAATTAACTTGCTGAGTAAAATGTAAGGCTGTCACCTTTTTCAAACATGAGAACTAACATTTAATTTTTTTTTAAATTGATTTGAACGTAGCCTAATACTAAACTACGCTGTAGAAGTATATGGCTGTGTTTGTTAGCAGCGCCTAACAGGTGGCTTCAGATTTGCAGCAATATGTGGTGGTAGAAGCTCAGTGACATGGTGACTACTTGCAGGGCTAGTTGGCAAACTGCTGTAGCTGGAGAGTTAACTGCAAACAAACGGGCCAGCTGGGACTACGTTAGTGGTAGTCAGGCAGAATAGTATGGTGGCCCCTTAGGACAAACCATACAGAAACAGAACCACAAACATTAAGGAAACGTGTTCCAAATACAAAAATGCTACAAACTGTAAAACACAGACAAATTTGTGCATTTTCTTTTGTATGTGTTTATTTTCCTTAGGGGCCACTGTAGAAAACCTATCCAAGCTACAAACTAAGTTAGTAAGCTACAGTCACTAATAGGACAATAAATAAAAGTAAATAAAGCTTATTTAAGAGACATCTTTGTACCATGGACTCCTGCCTGCAAAACATTCCCCTTTTGTGGAGCAGTTTATACTCTGACAGAGAAGGGAGGGTTATATAAGAGTGGATAGAGCTAGACATTTATGATAGCTCCTCATGTTTCGGACACTCCGGCTGTCTGTTCCCCCAAAGGTAAGCATTGTCAAGACAGCTTTTCTGTTGGTCAACAGTGCAAATTTAACAGTTTATTTTAAGTTAACCCAGGAGATTTGCGTGGAATTACTTCATTGTAAATCAATCCACTGATCACTGCGATTCCATTGAAATGGATTGATTTTGCTTCAAAATGTCAGTTTTACTTTTCCGGGCCTTAAATTTTTAAACCTGGGCCCTATTTTTACAAATGTTGGGGTCAAAATGACTAATACTTACCAATAGTTTTGGAATTGGTCCGCCGGCATCCGCGAACAGGCTGCAATGGCTGCAGCATAATCCTTGCGGCAAGAGCTTGTTTTTGCTACTGACAGGCTCAGACTGTTATTCGAAGTGTCTGACAACATTATGGAAAGGATCCCTACAGTGACAAACCGTTCGTTAAAGAGGAAGGTCCTTTTCGTTTAACCAGAAAGTCTCGCTCAAAGAGAAGTTTTGCTCTGAAATCTCGTGAGAGGTTGAGTTGTTGCAAAGCTCCAAAAGGATCTTACTCTTTAACAAAACATCTGTCTCTGTAGGGATCCTTTCCATAATGTTGTCAGACACTTGGAATAACAGTCTGAGCCTGTCAGTGGCAAAAACAAGCACTTTTAGTGGACGGACTTTTCACGCAATTGCCCGCAAGGATCACGTTGCAGCCATTGCAGCCTGTTCGCGGATGCCGGCGGAGGCGATCTACTGGACCAATTCCAAAACTAATTTTAAGTATTAGTCATTTCGACCCCAAAATTTGTAAAAATAGGGCCCAGGTTTAAAAATACCGGTGTTTCCCTTTAAGGCAGTTGCATTTTTCAAAGACAGTATATAGCCTTTCCTTCACCCGTGATTTTTCCATCCTTGGTGTCACACAAAATACTTCTAGACGTTACTTCTGTGGTGTCATGATTATCAGCATGACTCACTAGTTCTTACCTGCTACAGCTAAGTTTACTGAAAGAGCAAAAGGGTATGAAAGAGATCAGAGTGAGAGTACATTTTATGAGCTCCCTCTGCTTCGGTACATTGCATGGCCTATTTTGAATTGGGACACATCATTACAGATTGAATATTTTATTTAATTTCCCCACTTTGAAATGGTAGTTTGAATTTATAATAAAAACTGAGATCCATAGTTCACAGATGGAAACCATGACTAATCCTGTGAAAATAAGATTCAAGTTGTAATAAACTAGAATTATCTAACAAAATGTTGTTATTGGAGGAGACAGCATATTGAAGAAAGGAAGTGAAACTGAAGCAGGAGGCCAGATGTGGCTGATAAAGGGAGGAAGGAAGAGTGAGTCCCAGAAAGCAGGAGGAGGGCAGTGCAGAGTTAAGTCTGGAGGAGAACAAATTCAAAGTTGCTCGTAATCACACAGGAGGAATGCAGTCAGTGTACACTGTTAAACACTCCCTAAGCCCTGGCTCCACTTCACTCTCTCAGCACTGCACACAAAGCCCTCTTTGTTCTGCTGTTCTTGTAAAGAGAAATACCCCCCTCCCTTCTGTTTCCCCTCCCTGACTCATTCTCTTCTCTCTCTGCTTTTTATTTATTCCCTCCTTTCCCAATCTGGCCCTTGTTGTTCAACTTCTATTCTCACATTTTTTCCTGTCCTGCCCTTTTCCCCTTTGTGTCATTTCTGACATACTGTTATTCAGAGAAACTCACAATGAGCATGACAGCAGAGAAAGCTTAAGTTCCTGGATAGGCAACACGGTGGTTCAGAGTACAGGGGTGATAGCTGAAGTGACCCAGGTCGTTGACTCTATGGAAAGATCAAATAGGACAGAGAAGTGCTGGCTGAAGACATAATGAGCCAAGCTTACAGACTGCAGGAATCATAAACCTCTATGTGTGTTTTCTGGGAGTAGCTGAGATGCTTCTGTCTGCCTACAGTGGGGAGGTTTTATAGCCAGGCTGTGACCTCTCACATGCTAGTCATGGAGTGTTATTGTGGTGTGAGAGTTCACTGGTGTAAAGAGTGTTTCTCCTCCATCACAGAGCAGAGAGCTGCTTCTTTGCCCCGTCTTGGTCCAGCTGCTGCTCAGTATTCTCACCACACATCCACTTCCAACTGTGGCCGAAATGTGACAGGGGAAAAGAAGTCGGCACCACAGCAAACACTCAAAGTTGTAAAATTTCTAAAGTGCTGGTCAATAAAATGAGCCATCGTCTACCATAAGTGTTAGGCTGGTGTTTCTTAATGTCTTTGTACCAACATTTTAAAGGATAATACCTATTTGTTAGAACTGGGGTCTTATTTTTGTAGTTTTGGCCATTGTTCCAATGAGTAATCAACACAATATTCCGAGAAACTGTAGTTATATCTGCAATGCAGGAATTACATCCAGTGCCAACATTCAGTGCTCATGCAGGAAGTAGTATGCCCTTCATGTAACCAAGTGGAAAAAGTAAAGGTGTGGAAGTAACGCATGTGACTTTCCTGTGGGAAACTGGAGTTTGCGTCTCATTATAGACCTGCACTTATTGTTGGCTAATGGTAATCCCCTAACCTTTACCCCCCCCCCCTTAACAAGGTGCACCCTAACCTTAACTAAGTGTTTTAAGTTGCCCAACTCAGTTTGAGTTTGACCTCCAGATAAAGTGGTTTAGATAATCCAGATAAACTGTTGGCTTCTAACCTGTCTGATCATCTGACTGCGTGTATTTTTGACCCACCGGACTTTGTTGTAGTGATGTCACCATGTTTCTCAGTAATTATTTTGGTCATCATCATAACTGATAGAAATGATGGCCAAAGCTACGAAAATAATACCCAATTTGATATCAAGTGGAATTATCCTTTTGGCTAAAAAAGATTTCTCGTATCACATTATTTCCTCCATAAATTTACTTTCAGGGTGTTTTCTGTCCAACAGGGTCACTCTCTGGCTCCACCTCTGTCTCTGGAAACAGTGTGCTGAATGTGTGTCAGCTTAGAAACCATCTTCACACAAACATGCTTTTCACCAAACTGTCAAACAAAAGCATATTGGCGATGTCTTCAATGCCCCAGTTATATAAGGAGGGAATTACACAACACACACTTTAATCCTCTCCATATTTAGGCAGTGTTTGGGAGGGGAGAGAGGAAATGAAGCCTCCATGAATCATTGCTGTATCATTTTGTCTCAATCAGTTGGTGTACTTTTAAGATCCGATGGACACTGATTACTGAATACTGAAGTGCTTTGGCCTGCAACAATAACATCTGCTCATCACCACTTCATGCAGAGCTGCGCAAAAATGAAGAAGGTTCATGCCAAACGTCATGCCCATGTTTGCCAAAGCCAACAAACATAGTTTTATTACATTTTAGGCATGTTGTGAGAGTTTTCGAACCTTGAGCTCAGGAGCCCAAGTGGAGTGGGGAAATGTGTCTTTTTTTAAATACTGTATGTAGCATTTGTACATTACCTGTGTAGAGCTTCCTGAATGTACTTTGAAAATCGAACACAAAAGTATCCCACGTTAAGATTCATGTCAACATGACAGCACTGCAGTTGCTGGGTTCATGAGGAGTTTTGGACCAAAAAATGAAATCCTACGGATGGTGCAGGGGCATAGTTCTCAACCACCACAGCAGAGACCGGTTGCCTATTCCTGGCAGGCGCTATCTCATGTTTGTGTACTCCAACAAACACAATTGCAAGGACTCCATCGGATTCCCACCTATGTGGACAGTGGAGGTAGCTGTGACAATAGCTGCAGCACATTTGGAATTGGGAAATTCAAGTTGGGGGGAAAAAAAGGAGAAAATTGAAAATATTAATAATAATAACGTCACATGCCAGAAGAGATGCACTTGGTCATTTTTATTCACGCTAGCGTTGTGGCTCTAGGAATGGCAATATCTGTTGGTCGTCAATCCACCACTTTGGTTCAAACTGAAATATCTCAACAACTATTGGATGAATTGCCATGAAACAGACATTCATGGTCTCCAAAGGACAAACTGTAATAACTTTGGTGATCCAATACAACGTGTCCAATACTTTGGTTTATGATCAAATACCTTCAAAACTAATGATATTCCCATCAGCCTTAGCTGTACTTTTTGTGCTAATTAGCAAATGCTAGCATGCTAATGTGCTAAGCTAAGATGGTGAACAGGGTAAACGTACCTGCTAAACATCAGCATGTTAATATTGTCATTGTGAGCATGTTAGCATGCTGACGTTAGCATTTAGCTCAATGCTAAATACAGCCTCACAGAGGCCCTCTGTTTTGATGATGACATGAGACTGCCTGACCAATGGCCGTTGGTTAGCAATTGTACTAGCGAGATTATGGCAAAAAATAAATTGGTAAAAACAAAAATAATATTATGCAAACATAGGATTGTGGAACATTTAAGATACTTTTGTTTACACTCATGCATTTCCATTAGCCAGGCCGCAAATCTGATTACAAGCCGTGTCAGTTTTCCCGGGCTACATGCAAATCAGGTGGTGTCCACAATCAAATGAATAAATCATATTTATGAACTACAAGTAAGACAGAAGTTTTACTGTCTTCGCTCACTCTTATGCTCCCTCACACACACAGATCAATATTCCCTCACCCACACAGATCATTCAGTGGTTGAACTCATCAGGGATCAGATTTTCTGTCCCCCCGACAGCAAAAGTGGATTTAATTTTTATCGATCATTAACAATTTGGGCGATTGAAATAAACACAAGATTCAGGTTAGCAAAATAGTATGTCACCACATGAATCAGCTTTAGAGGAGGACAACAGGATGAGGAAGATGAGTTATATTACTAGCTACATTTTGGTGTTTCTTTTCAATACCTTGGTGGACCCTGTTTTCATGAGGGGATGGGGACTCTGGGATGGAGGCAGATCTACTCACACATTCGGCATCTGGAAGCCTTTAGGCAGCAGAGCTGCGAGGCCAGGCTCCCATGACCAAATTGCTGTGAGACTGAACTCCTTGCAGAGCTGTAATGGGTCTCCTCTGTAATGTAACAGTTTGATTTGATTATTGGTGCGTTTGTGTTGGGCCGGGGCCTATTAGAGGAGGGGGCTAGTTAGGACTATTATGTAAGACTCCAAACAGGTCCCGGCCCAATAGTGGACCAGTGATCGGATGATACAAATGATTAAAAGACGATAAAGAGAGAAGTGAGAGAGAAGAAATCCAAACTGTATCACAGAAAACACATCTGTCTCTCTTTATTGTGAGTTGATGCATTTAAAAATGACAGTCTCATCTCTGTAATGTGGACAGGGGAAACTGATGTCCCCTTTCACAGAAATTGAGTACCTCCACATTGCAGTGCCTTTAGGTAAACCTTCTATTGCCTCAAACTGGCTTTGCTTGCTCATTTTGTTCACAGTTAATGCCGTCAGACTGCAGGAGAAGAAACTAGTTTTTGTGTATTTGTGGCCGCCACAAATGAGATTAAGGATGGCAAATACCAGAATTTCTCTGTAAGTGTTTTTCTACACTGAAGCTTACTTGCACCTCTTTGAATGTGTAATTATCCATAATGCTATGTAGGCACTGCAGACACACAAGAACTGTGGTTGGTCAGTTCAGGTGCCCTTCAACATGGACATTAGAATGTCCAAACAGGATCTGTCTTTGTCTTGTAGAAGAAATGCACAACAGTGTCATCTAGTTTTGCGTCACTGTTATGTTAGTCAACAGATAGAGCCTGTCCAATACTACATAATCACTCACTGCGCCATAGGCACTCATGTTGTATCTATGGCAACACCAAGATGCAGAGGTATAATCAGGTCCAAAGCTCTTAGCATGACACTTCCCATGTCCTGGTCACATTCCCCTCTCTCCTAATCTGTCCTGTCTCTTTTTCTGTAAAACGTCACATAAAAGTAAAACTTCCCACTGGTCAGTAGCTTGAGCACTGTGTAAAAACACAGTCCAGCATCACGCTCGTTTAGCAGCTGTGACGGTGTGTTTGTGGCCTAATGCGAGGCTGAGCAGTGAAATGGAACATTCATTTCACATCAAGCTTCAGCACACTGCTGGTGAAACAAGCTGCGTCCTGAACACAGAGCCCTTCCTGCTGTTCAGCTGTGGCAGGACTCGGTGTTTGGGGGCTGTTAGCTGCATGTTGTGTTTGCTGTTTGCTTCTGTTAGACGTGGTGTGTATTGTAGACCTGGGGTTGAAGCTCACACGCTGAGTCGGGGAGTTGGGGGATCATACTCTACCATGTAGTGTTGTAGCTCAGGGGTCAGAAGTCGACTCCTTAAGTTCTCAGGTTAGTGGCATGTGGTAATGATGTCATGGAAACTCTACATTTCAGCTAATATCACAGCTGAGTCAATATGGATCAGGGGGGTGTTGATAAAGAAGGGATCTTCATTTAATTAACTCTTACAAGGCTAGGGCTGTGCATACCATACAACTGCAACGTCCATGGTTCCATCCTTTGTTGCTTGTCATACCTCATATCTCCCCTATATGCTGCCTGTCAGTATCAAAAAAGGGGGGAAAACCTCAAATATACTGTATATCTAATATTCAAACAAAACCTAAACCTTTGGTTACTCATTAGTTGGTTTTTAATTGACTATGTAGAACTATAACAGGATATGATCATAGTGACTAAACGTTTTATAATATTTGTCTCAGTTTCTAAGGTATAGTATATCTGATGATATTAAAGTATAGAAGTGAGTGACTTTTGACCACAAGGTTGCAGAAAGACCATAAAACAAACTTGAGACTGTGTTTCTCTCAGTGTTCATGCAGGATTTTAAAATGGTTCCAGGTGACCAGTTTTACTAGCTCATCATAGAATCACACGAGCAGTGCGATGACTTCCAACCTCATCCCGAAGTCTTCATCAGTCATGACAACTGAGCCATTTGCTGACGACGACTGAGAAAGCACACTTCACTGTGTTATAGATTTAATTTCAAATCTGTTCAAGTTACTTTTCTGGTAATCAGTTGTACAAACAATAACCCAACTCTCAGCAGTCAAGTTGCATTGTGGGTAATGTAGGCGCCAGCTTTTGCTGAGGAAGAAGACTGTGTGGAATTAAAACGACGATATCTCTGGTTCTGCTGCATCGTCTGTTTTTGCGAAACTGTCGATAGCGAGTCTAACAATTTTATAGGAGTGCAATGCTAAATCTGTGGTGTACTCTTTTAGGAACCACAAGGGTTCTTCCTAGAGCTGATCATCCCCCCAAACTGTAGCTCTGGTATAAATAAAGGCGATATATTGTTTAATGATACACTTCTATCATCTATCATGTTTTCAATAGATGGTGGCTAGGCTGGTGGCGATCTGCTGTCTGTCCTCTCTAACTTTGAAGAATGGATGTGGATTATGGTAAAACAAATGAATGTTATAGAAATACCTCAGCTGACGTCAGAAAGTGTGGAAGTGTGGTTTTTTGTTGAGCGTTGAGCCAGGACACACAGCAGGTGTGCTTTACTTGATGTTTATGACTTTCTTAAACACTCCCACGTTTGGGAAAAGACACTTTTTTTTGTTTTTTTTCCTGTTAAGCCCTCACTAAACTGAGGAAATGGATATCATTTTAGTCTGTGTGTTCAGTACAGACCTAAGCCCTGTTTCCACTGCAAACCCACAACCCGAAGCTTCACAGCACCTGAACCTTTAAGAACCTGTGAGGTTTTGGTACTTGGTTCTTCCTTGTATTTTACAAAGAGGAATGTTTCAGATATACCACATTAAAAAGGCAACAGGGGTGCTGACTATATCTGCTGGCAGAGAACAGCAGAAACAAAAGCAGTGGATGCATGTTTAGGAGGTTATGGACCATTAAGTTCCTGCAGTGGAAAAGGGCTCGAGGTCACATTGGTTAGCACAAAGACTGTCAGCTAGCCTTGCTCTATTAAAAGTGAAAAAATATGCCTAACAACAACTCTAATGTGCGAGACAAAGAGCCCAGATACACGGCTGGTAGCTGGTAGCAGTCCACCTTCACTGTGCAGACTGATGTCTGTGCATAGTTTGTTGGTACAGGTGGATGTTTGGACTAGTTTGGAAGCCCAACACGAACTGCTCCTAACACCATAATGTGTCATTTTCTATTTCTACACGTGCTTCATACACAAGATACAGTCAGCAAACCACAGGTAGGCAGATTTTTCATCATCCAAGATCAGTCTCTGAGCTGGGCTGAGGAGACTAAGTTGATATTGATCTTCATCATCTGAATTCATCTGAACTGGAGAAAGATGACAAACAAGACTGTTTCCTAGAATTCTCGACTTTTCCTCAAAGTGAGCAGGTGGGAGTTCAGTCATGCTCAGACAGTGTGACGGGGCACAGTGTTGCCAACAGAAATTCTGACGGTGGGTCTCATATCTGTGACAGTCTGCTGCCAAAATGAACGACAATAGCTGAATACACTGAGAGGACAGTGATACAGAGCGTGTCTTGTTTGGCCTGAGGGAACCCTGATAGGTGACCCTGATAGGTGACCCTGATAGGTGACCCTGATAGGGGACCCTGATAGGGGACCCTGATAGGGGACCCTGATAGGAAACCCTGATAGGTGATCCTGATAGGTGACTGGGTCTCTGTTTGTGCTTTGTGTGTTTTCCAGAAAACGACAGTCAAGAGACCTTGTATGAGGGCACAGATCCAGGCCTCCAGCCAATCAGGGTGCGGACTGGACTCAACTACAACCTGACCAGATCTATGGACTGGACTGACCAAACACTGCTGTGACTCATCTGTGTGTGTGTGTGTGTGTGTGTAAGGGAGTGGGCGCCCTTGTAGACTAATGGGAACTTCCTCCCAAAGTGTCTGATCCACTTGCTTTGTCATTTAGACTTCTTGTAAGCATCTCAATTCATTGTGTTAGTAAAGGACAATATACAGAGCTGTACTGTATGGAGGGTCCATATTTTGCCCATAGATGCTACCAGTTTAAATGTCCATGTTGTCAGTCATCACTGAATCCAGGCATCAGCAGAGTTGTTTTGGAAACCCAATAATAAGTGTGTTCAATGTGCATTAAAAAGCCTGAGCAGAAATGCAGAGAGAAAAGAATACGTCAAAATATTGTAAAAAAGTTTTTTACAATGTGACAAATAATAGAAACAGAGTGAATCAATTATGACGTACATGAAGCATGGGACTTAAATGTCCAACCACTAAGGTTAAACGTTCAACCTTAGTGCAGCTGTAATGTTAAATAGGTGACTGGTCACTGCAGAGAGAGCCTCAGACTATAGATGAGTCATGTGGGTTTAACTTAATGAATCATGTCATGATGAAACATTAAATAGCAGTCTCTGCTGACAGTCTGCTGTGTGCTCTGAACAGGTTCATGAATCAGAGCGCTGATAAACCTCAGGTTAGTTTTCTATGAACTCCTTATCAGCTCATGTGTAGGTGAGCGGCTTGGTAAGGTCCACTGCTGAAGGACAGGAAGCAGAGTTAACACCTCCAGAGCTAGAGAGACTATTGTTTGTTCAAATGGAACAGCTAGTTTCTAAAACACAGAAAAGCCTCTCCACCCTTTAGTGGGAACGTGAACCCATTTTGAAATATCTACCATTTCACATTCATCAGTAACGAAGAGGGAGCGATTGGGTCGGGGGTACCACTGACAAACGAGCCAATCATCAACAAGGAGCCACGTGAGCCTCTATAATTTTGTGTCCTTCGTCATATAATACAGGGTGATGAGTAACAATCAACAGGTCCAGAGTTGTGATGTGACGTCTGTTCCGCACAGCATGATCGGTTGATGCCTTTATTCGCCGTGCAAAAGCTCCTTTGGGTTTTAGACGTTTTTTTCTACACTGACTTGCTAAACACACTTCAGAGGCTGCTCTGTAAACTGAGGTTCCATACCCATACCCAAGAGTCAGGTTTGTGTCTAAGGTCCTCTTGCCTGCCTTTTTGTCCTTCCTTCTGTCTGTATTTTATATTTCCTTCCTTTTCTTCCAGTTTTTTATCACTTGTCTCGGTACATAAAACTTAAAGTCATGCAAGAGCCAATTTTGTTTCACTTGTCATCAACCCCGCCTCATACAAGTAGTGTGTGTCCTCCCACCAGGCCAAGCATCAAACTAGATTGTTCTTCATCACACTGGAGCTGGATCATTGTAAGTTGTGGAAACATTTTGAAAAAGCTTCACACCTTTGTATTAGATGTCAAAATGACTGAAAGTGTTGATAGTCATCACCTAAATATCCTCACAGCAGCAATATTTTGTTATTTTGACTATAAACATATGGTGACATGTAATCTTTCAAAATCACACATATAGATATGTTGACGCACAGACCTGACCACAGACCACTACCTAACCTGATCAGACTGAAGAGAATCTGGACCTGGGCCAGGTTACTGACTGAAATATCTCCAGCTATTGGTTGGATTGCCATTACATTTGGTTCAGACGTTCATCCCCCTGACTTTTCCTCTGATGTCATCACCAGGTCAAAATTTTATTTTGATAAAAGTCAGCAAATGCTACATCAGCATGTTAACATTGTCATAGTGAGCGTGTCAGCATCACCACTGCTATCTTTATTTGTACTCCAGCACAACTGCTAAGGATCAAACACACTTTGGACCTTCCTCACTAGACTGAACCAGACGAGAGGACAAAACTCAGACAGTCAATAAGAAGTCTATGGACACCACGGAGCTGTATAATATAACAATATACTGTAGACTGAGCAGACACACAGATTAAAGCAAAGGAGAGACTGCACCGTTTTTGCACACAGCCTAGCACACACGCAGACAACACTACACTGCTAGGCAACGCAGTGGTTGCTGATGCTCTCATCTGCACAGTGAGTTACAAACTTTGTTAACCAGTCCACTAGCATCTGTTGGTCACGCAGCATCGTGGGTGTGTTTGATTTGGGTCACTTAGCGTGCTCTCCAGGTGGTGCATTAAATCAGTGATTAATTATGGTAGATGCAACCTTTTCTAACTGTGACGAGGTACAATAATGCTAACCATAACCATAACACATAACAATGTCATCCTTTATTTGATTGCATTGTTGTGTATTTATGTACTGTTCACTAACCGCTAGCCCCGGCCCGGTGCGACCGCACCCCCCTGACACTGGGCCAGTGAATGTTTACATTTTGAACATGTATCATTTCCAGAGTCAGCTGAACGCAGAGTGTCTCCTCTCTGGAGCTCTGCCCTCCTGCAGCTGCAGCTTCTTCTCTGCTGCAGCTGCTGATTTAACTCCTCTCTTCTGCTCCATTCACACACTGTATCAGGACTTTTTCATCTGACTTTTGTTTGGACTTGAAATGTAGCCAAGTACAATACTTGAGATAAAAAAATATTGAAGTAAAATGACCGATTTTAAAAAGTACAAGTACACACACAAAAAACACCTTTGTTACAGTAATAAGAGTAAATGTAATTTGTTCCTTCCACTCCTGGAAACACAAGGATTGTACTAGCTGCTTGGTTCAGTGTGAATACGTACGTAAATTCAGAAGTGGTCTGGAAACACCTTTTTTTTCCTGTTCAGATCTGAAGCACACAGAATGAGCGCCCCTTTAACCTGGAGTCTGGCCCTCGTTGCTAAGAGCTTCTTCATCAGGCTCATGTGTTGTTGTACTGCCTCAGTGTGTACACTGCAGTGGGAGAGAGGGGTGAGTTCCAGGCAGCCTGACTCAGCTGCTACTGTCCCGCTCAGGACTGAACAGGTTGTCCAGCTCAGTCCTGCAGGTCATCCACAGGCTCTGACAAGTTGTTACCATGGTGCCCGCTCCCATGGCCAAGAGCCTGCAGGGGAAGTTTGGCCAATAAGATGAACAATGGTGTTCTGTCTGTCTGTCACAGATCCCAGCCCCAGGCCCTCTCTCAGCTGTAGTTAGAGGACTGTCATGTTCTGGCAGGTCACCTGATGACCTGTCTCAGCTGGTGGGGGGTCAGGAAGTCCAAACTGAACCAATCTACTCACCTCAGACCCATCCCTTACCTCTGGGCTGCACCTGCTCCCAAGGCAGAGGGGAGTTACTGTGTATCTCAGGGGGTAGAGCCTGTAGAGCCAGCCTGTCTCTGGTTTCTGGCTGAGGACCTGCTCACACCAGCATTTATGACCGCAACATCAATTCATTTCAGTGGAATCATCACAGTCAGTGGAGCAAAGCCACGCAGAGAGAGATCACTTTTGATCAATTGCTTTAACCTAGAAGTCCAGAATGAAGGAAGCTCTGTTGCGTGATCCACTTCTATAAACCCCTGCTGTGCTGGAGTGTCCAGTAAGCTGCTCATTCATGACTTTAGAAATACAGACTTGCACCCACTGTTGAACCAATAAGATGAATCCAGCCTTCAAGCAGCACAGCCATCATAGGGGTCGTAATACATAGACATGCACTCATGGTACTTACTGTAAGACACCTCAGAGGAAAGTGTCCATTAGCATCGGGGATTAGAGGTGTAAACCCACCTAAACTCCAGGAAACCTGTTAATCCCACTGTCAGCTTGTAAACAGTCACATAATATAAAAGCAGTGTCATCATTTGCAGTGATGCCTGTATTTTTAGGAAGCTTTACTGTATTTTGGTGGGTGTTTGTTTCAGTGATTATACAGAGCAGCGAGGCTCCTGGAGGTTAGATTAGCAGTGAACGCTGGAGCAGCCCAGTTTGGAAAATCTGTGTCATAATAATAGTGAGCGAGGAACCGGAGCAGAGTCACGAGGCCTCTTCTGCAGAGAGCAAAGTCCTCACTCAGAGAATACACAACACACACACACACACACACACACACACACACACACACACACACACACACACACACACACACACACACACACACAAGAACACTCTGTCAGACTCTGATCTGCCACTGTGTAGTGGACTGTCCTGCTGGGCAAACAAAGAGGCTTTTAGAGCCAGCAGAGTGTCACCTTCCATGTGGCATAATGTCAGAAACACAACAAATGATGCAGCGTGATATTTTCCAGATCCATCAGGAGCATGTGCTTTTACTCTTACTGATAGACCTTTTTGCATTTATCATAGATAGAATGTGCATTATGTGAGCCTCCATTTACACACAACATGAAGACATTTATACAGAACAGTGTGTGTTGTTGTGATTAGCGAGCTGTGGAATTTAGCACCGCTATGGCAGAGGGGAGAACAGTTTTTTGAGTGAAAATGGAACTGGGGGGGTGTCCAGGGTCATGTGCTGTGATGAGATCAGATGCGTGGGAGACCAGTGATTTAGAGAGCAGTGTGTGTAATATGGGAACACAGTCCAGACAGTCTGTAATGTGAGGTGTGGGGTTGTTTCCTGACTGGAAGCAGTCCTCCCCCATGTGCCCTCATTATCCTATCTTTCAGACATGCCCTGTGAGCTCATCCCTCTGGGCTCAGCTGGGAGGAAAAAACAGCTGATGGAGAAAAGTAACTTTAGTCAACTGCAGTGCCTCTCTCCTCCCTGCGCACTGTTTAAAGGCACAGGGACAGTTCACACCCTGCTCCCTACCACCTGAGCCCACCTGCTGAGACAGCTTTGTTCTGCTGCCTGCTTGTCATTAGAAACAGGGTTTCTGATATAATGACTGTGATACATGTACAAAACCTGCAATATCATGGCTAGATATTCAGCAATGTTGCCCCTGGAAGGACTCAAACCCTGACAAGAACCCGTGTTTATCAAACATCTCAGAGTACAGAATCAGTCCTGACTGGCAGAAGTCCTCACAGTGATGGATGGTATATTTGTTCCTGTTTTTAGGCTCGGGAGTGAAAGCCTTTTATCAACTTTCTGATCAATAATTTGAAGAGGTCCGGAGACAAGACGCTCCATGACAATGAGCTTATTAGAGAGTTACTGGGGAAAAGATCAGGTTCAGTCAAAAGTAATAGTGATATAATATTCTACTGCACAAACTATATAATAATAATGCACACACAGGTTTATTCCTCTCCATCGCTCAGCATGATGTCACTGAAATACACAGCTACCCTGCTCTATTATGGGCTGTAGATGGATGTGATTGGGCTGAATGGAATCATTGATACATTTACATTAATACAGGGTGGCTGTGGCTCAGGAGGTGGAGTGGGTTGGCTATTGATCCCAGGCTTGGTAGTTTGATCCCAGTCTCCTGCTCACATGTCAAAGTGTCCTTGGGCAAGACACTGAACCCTAAATTGCTCCATGGATGGATGTTAATATTTACTTTACCAAAAGGCAAGGCTTTTATCATGGTCAGTGTGCATATTACAGGGCAGCTAGCCCTAACTATTAAACTGGTGTTCATGTGTTAACCGGTGGCCCTTTCAGTTTCAGATAAGGGTCTGGGACTTTTGATGAATACAGGCCTTGAGCTGGATTTGTCTTGGTCTAAAGTAACTTGTTTAACTAAGTGGTGTTCCTCTCATCAGACGTTTCCAGACATTTCTCCTCATTTATTTTCTCCTCAGCTCACCAACAGCTCACAGGGTTAAAGAAACCGCATGGACATGGGAGCCATGAGCTGGATTATGGCCTGGGAGGTAAGCAACGCAAGAGATGTTGTTTGCTTCATGGTTCAGAGAACTACAAGGGAAGCAGAAACTCTCTCCTCTGAGCTGTGTTTACTCATGAGCTGAGCCGCCAATCATCTACTTTTCTCTGAGGAAATAAGACCGGGATTAGCGGGGGACGCTTGGTTCATTACAGATCCGCTCCACACATGTTTAAGACATATTAAATACTCTGCTTTGATTAATAATAGATGAACATGCTTCATCCTGCATCGTGGAGGTGGGCTGATGGTGGCCACAGTGGCTCAAGCGCTTCTGTTTACACCAGCTGCAGTATATTCTGAACATGTATGCAAATACAGACTGTTATTTACAGATTGTTGGATTGAAGGTATAGTTTCATTTTCTACCTCAGTTTAAGATTAGACAGATATAACTCCAGTCTCTCAGCCCTCTGCTACAGATGTGTTGGTTAATTTCCCCAAACTACAAAAATCCCAGTGGACCCTGGATTCACCCTCTGGGTAATTTCACCAAATGAATCCTCAGTTTACAGAAATGATATTATTATTATATATGTTATAGCACTAAAATGAAAACCATGCACACATGAAACATATGTCATAACTGACTTTTTCTGTGGGAAGCAGTTCTAAAAGAATAACTGCTGTTTTTTTTAATCGATGCCAGCTTTCTGTGCAATTTTCTCAATAATCACAACACCAGGATTGTGTACAACTCCTGATTGGAAAGCTGAGCATAACACAACGCAGCGAGGACCGACGGTTCATATACAGAGATTTCTCCTTGTGTTACTTCCAGGCATGAGCCGCAGAAAGGGTCAAACGTCCTTCACACTGCACGGATTTCATGAGATTCTCCTACTTTCTGAAATAAATGAGCCACTGTACTTGTCCATGTGAGGTTCAATCTTTAATCAACAATGCGAACCTCCTCAACCACACCACATTAAACAGTTTATACCTGAATATGATTATGTCACGAGGAGGACGCTAAACCTGCTCCACAAACCTTTAAAGGAGCCTTCCAGTGAGAGACTTGAGTTAGCTAATAAGTCACCAGGACAATGTTGTCAGTGTTGCTTTAATGCTGAGTAGTAGTGTAGAGCAAACTGTTCCCACCAACCTTCACTTAGCAGATCAGTGAAGTGTTTGCTGATAAATGCAAAAGCAAACATGATGATGGATTACCTCTGAATGTAGACAGTGCACATCAGGTCTCTGCATGCTGACTTCATATCAACTGTGTTAACCTAAAGAAGCCTTCCTGTATGGAAGGACACATCTTACTGGTTAGTTCCCAAATAACTCCAGCTATAAGACAGGTTATAGGTCATGTTTAAACCCTAGTCCACAGTAAGGCTGTAACCTGTGATAGCTCGTAGACAGCAGACCAGTTGAAAACTCTGCACTGCAGCATGCTTTGGAAAGTGGACAGCAGCAATATGGAGGTGTGGTCCCAGCCTCAGGCCTCAGCAGCATTGTCCCATCCTGCTCAGTGAACTACTGAATGTGTGCTTTGTACTACAGCAGAATATTGACTCATAGGAACTCACACATTCAGTATAAATACATGGTTTATTGGTTTGAACTGCAATCTGTCATTACAAAAGAATTCCTGTGCTAACAGCAATGGCTGCTGGAGAATACATTCAACAGTTACTTCCGTGTGTCACTGCTGTTAACCCCGCACCTCCAGGAAAACACTGCAGACTTTTAACTGCTTTATAGAAAAATATCAAGGCACAACATCTGGGAAACATGGAATGTAATTATAGGCACTTCATGAGGCGGGGGGGGAGTGGTCAAAAATAACTTTTACATCATCATCATGATAACTCAAAGTGCTAATAAGTCTGTGATAGAAGCATGCCTGTTCTGCAGTATCATTTTTTCAAAATAAGAGTTTAAAATGCTTTTGCCACAGAGTAAGTGATTCAGTGACGATAATGAAATGAGAATTCCTCCAGTAAAAGACACTAGTGTGAGGACAGAACTGCTGCAGGGCCAGTTTACATTCTGCAGAATGAAAGAAGACGCTGCAGCAGGGCTGAGGCCTGAACACAGCGGCGCTGCGCTTCCATCTGGACATGTGACACACTGGAAGGTGCAGGTGGGAGACGTAAACAGGGTTCCCCAACATTCTAATGTGATAACACACTCAATCCAATTCAGCAGATCAATATTAATATTGTGCTGTTCAATGTTATTTATGCAGATGCTCTGTAGAACATTGTCCTCCAGGACAGACAGAGGTCTGAACAAACATTCTCCCCAAACATTCAGTGCAATTTCCATCATGGTTCAAAGGCCTTCAATGAACTGAAGTACCAGTAAATACAGGCGTTAATATACATTCAGTGACTTTCACATGAGATACCAGCTGCTCCAACCTTGCATGAAGGACCCGGTTAGACCAGCACCACCTGCATCCATGCTGCTCACAAACAGCTGGATGCCAATAGCTTTGTTAGCCCATCACAAGACCGTGTTAGCTTGTTTCAGCATTTGAACTGTTATGGCGGCAGCAGAACCTCAGCCCTCACTGAAATGCCCCAGCATGCACTGGGGCGGTGACTTTGTGCCTTCAGACTATAGAGAATAGAGAAGCGCAACATGTAGGAGGAGCAAAAAATAAATTAAAAACCTAAACATTGTGTTGTAAATTAACTTTCAAAATAAATCAAGTGTTACAAAAAGTTCATTGCAGTATAATATATTAACTGTGGAAAAAATAAAAACAGCTCTTCACAATCTTGTGATTAATATGGTGGATCATAATTTAACATTAAAGAAAATATATATTCTATTGTTTAATTAACAAGATAAATACTAAATAAAAATGCTTAAGATCAGCAATAAATACACTTTGATAAATAAGCAGTGACAGCCGAAACCCTTCCTCTAAAGGCTTTGGGAAATATACTAGACAATAACATAATATTCATATTGAAGGTGGTGGAATCAACAGGAGCGTTACGCAGACTGACGTGATGCACAGGGGTTGGAAAGGTGTGAGGAGACTCAAAGCTCAACTTCTGATCAAACATTTGCAGCCGAGTTTGAAGTCTAAAGAGCAGTATGCCAAATGAACTGCTGGTCAATGTCTGCTGGCAGACTGTTACAGAGCCCCCAGGTCCTCCGTTACGCCACAGACTCAGTGAGAACAGCTGTCCCTGGAACTAGTCCGCATGATGTTGAGTGGACGATCCAGAGTGACACCTGGAAGAGGTGCTGCTGTTGAATTTATTGAAATCGAATTCTTTAATAACATTGTATTGGGAGGGAGGCAGAGATCTCAGAGACGATATCTAGCTGCACGGCTGCACATGAAAGCCTCTAACATGAAGTGAAGTGACCCTTAACTTGACTACAACTTCACAGATCATTTTGATTCCTATTCCAAACCCCAATGCTGTTTTACTATAAAAGTCTCTGGTGAGGATTTCACTTCACTGTGCAGCAAACAGAAAAGATAAGTGACCGCCAGCTCAATAAAGAGGCACATAGCAGCAGCACTCAGCCTGACTGAAGGAAGCACCCTGTAGTCGGGCTCGAAGAAAACACAGGCACCCTGACACAAGCCACAGGAAAAGGGATTACACGTGAACCAGAACATCTAGGCTCCACACGAGTAACCTCCAAGGCACTTTAGAATCTTCCTGTCGACTCGCTCTTGTTCATTTATGGTGAAGATATGGGGGGTTGGAGGGCCTTGAAAGACAATCCTCAAAAGAGAGAAGGCATCCGGTGTTGTGAGGTGACTCACTGGCTACAACAATGCACAGAGCGGTCTGCTTCTCCTGTAAACAGGGCTGAGAGGAGGAGGAGGAGGAGGGGTGAGGGTTTTAGGGAGGCCCAGGGATGCAGACACCTTAATCATCCGAGATTGAGAGCCTGCTGAAGATGGGGAGGCGGCGGGAGGCATCCAGGAGGGGGGACTCAGAGCCGCTCTGACTGCCCAGGCTGCTCTGGTAGCCCTCCTGGTCAGACATAGAGTCTGGGAGGCTGGGGGGGCTCTCTGATGTGGGTTGGAAAAAACAGGGGGAGGTCGGGGATGGTGGGGCTGGACCCTGAGGCTCAGACACAGGGGGGGGCCCCAAGCTGGCGCCAAACATGCTGGCAAGCTCCTGGCTGGAGTAGGTGAAGGGGTTTCTCTGCCACTCTATCAGGCCTTCACTGCAGAACATGGGTGGAGGTGTGACGGAGGTGGGGCTGTCCTGCAGGCTGCCGGAGCTGGGGAAGCCGGCGAAGCTGAAGCTGTGCTGCAGCCGAGGGCGCTCCATCTTGTTGAAGGTAGAGAGGGGAGGGGGCCCACGCCGCTCCTCTGCATTGTGGATGAAGTGGCAGCGGGGGCCGTAGGGGCAGAAGCCGATGGTGTGGAAGGTGCGGCACGGCTCAGTCTTGTACTTTGGGTGACGGCTCAGGCTGCGCAGCTCGTGCATGCCGTGGGCAAACTGGCACTTATCGCCGTACTTGCAGGTGCCATTCTCCTCATAAGGCCGGCACAGCTCCGTCTTATAGCGGCTCGAGCTGACTTGGCTGCTTCCGCCCACACCCAGCTGACTGCCTGCCCGCAGCCGGTCCCCCAGCTCTGAGTAGGAGCGCTGACGCAAACGGTTCTCCTTGTTGTTGCTGCAGCCCAGCGCCATCGAGGGATCCGTTTTGAGACTGTTGACAAACTGGTTCTGGCTGAACTTTGCACTCGGGAGGCTGACTGAGTGACGCCGTTGGAACAGGCCTCCTGAAGAGGGGGCACCCACCAACTTCCTGTCCAGCAGGGACCCAGCGGGGGAGCAGGAGGAGAGGTTGGCACTGGAGCACGGGCCCGACGTCTGCCTAGGTCCACCAAGACTGTTGTTGTAGTTCTGTAATCAGAAAAACACGCAATTCAGCAAACTCTTCATGAAGCTCAGCGGTTCATCCCTGTGATTAGACTGGCTGGTGATTCATACCCACTTCATACCCCAAACCACTCATGGGCATAGCGGTTAGCAAGGAGTCAACGTGGCCACAAGCAGGGTTTTTGACTGGAACTGGTTCCAGATTAACAAAAAGAAACATCAGGTTTAATCTTACTTCCTGAAAGCCAAGTCTGGACCTAATGTGCTTCTGTTTACATTAGCAGCAGTTACACATGAATCACATGTGTAGAGTCCAACATGACCGAGTATTTCCTGCAGCACAGTGTATTTTTAATATTCCGTCAGAATGCTCCAGAACCAACAAGTGCTATGGCATCCAACACCTATAAAAACAAACGGGCCATGATGGGATTATCTATATCTTGATTGATTTCATGTTTGAGCCCAAGACATTTCTGACAAACAACATTCTAAAACTGTACAAATCACATTGGATATTAAAATGTATCAGTCAAGCATCAATCTCTGAAACCAAAGCAGCACCTCGGACCCCACAGTTTAGAAACTCTTGTACGTGTTGGACGCCTCTGTAACACAGATTGATTGCATTACTTTGATTAAATAACTGGTGTACACACTGGTCCAACAGCAGGCTCTGTTCCTGTGCAGCTGTCATGCTCAATATGTGACTGACCCAGCTGGACTCTTCTCACGCAGACTATTCTGACTGTCAATCTCATGGCTTCATTGGAAAATAAGCAGTTTAGTAAATGCATGTGGGTTTGCAAACCAAGTTACTGATTGATACGAAACATCAACAGTGTGCAGCTAATTAACATTCATTTGGCTAATGTGATAAAGCTAGTTGCTGCAATTTAATGACTTTGCTGCTTTACAGCTACATGACACAATGACGCTCAACTAGTTACTTTGATACAGAGTTCACACGCAGACGGCCGCTGCAGATAAAGTAAGTTAAGTAACAGCTAACAGTTTACGTTAAATGGCTAACGTTACGTTACAGTGTGTGAGTATAAACAACGCTGGCGTTAACAGACTGTTTAGAGCACCATTCAAACACTGCGATGGTACTGAAGGTGCGGGGCTTCCACATGTACATGTAGTTACCTCATTACAGTGGAAAAGTTAACATTCAACACTGAGTACTCTGTGTGCGTCACACACACAAATTATCTTCCAACTAACGCTAACGTTACGCCAATATTAGCAAGTTAGCATTTGAAATGATTAACTGGTTTCCAGAAGCTGAATAGCGGGTCCGAGATACAACAAGCCAACAGTCATGTGGGGGTGCAAGTTAACGTTACTGCCGTCACAAACTTCACACCAAACTCACAGTAAGAAAAGTGGCTAGGCTAACGTTAGCATGCGCTCTCCAGAAACGGCCGCTTGCTCCAAGATAGGCGCCATTTACCTTGTTAGAGACTCCCCTGTATTCAAGGAAAGGAGAAATAATAGTCGCGGTCATGTTTGTTGGTAAAGAATGCGAATCAGAACTGCTGATTAAAGGCCTGGTCTCGGTGTATTCTGCCCCGTGGAGAGCCCCCCTCTGCCGAGCTGCGGTGCTGCGCACTTCCTTTTCAGCGGGCAGCGGCCATAGCTGCGTGGTGGGCGGGCTTCCACCGCAGATACGCAGGCAGCCGCAGCCAGGCAGCCACGGCCTCAGCAGACAGCGCCTCTGCAGGACCAACATGCACCAGTCTGCATCTCAGTACAAGATGCTCGTTTACATACAGATACATGGACAAAGAAAAATACACGCACACACAAATATGACATATGGTCAGTGATTCCTACCAGCTAGTCTTGCACTGTTCTCTATGGCCTCTGCTAACTTATTGCTTCAACCTGTTCAGTTTGGAGCCAGGACTCTCTCTGAGAGAGACACACAGTAGCCATTAATCACCTGCTGGGTGTTTTTGTTGTTTCCACATGAATCCCAATTCAGCTCCCCTTTCACCAGTCAAGCAAATCACACGTCTTGTTGCATAACTCCAGGACAGAAACCTACCACCAGGGCCGTTTCTTGCTATATGCGGACTATGCGCTTGCATAGGGCCCCCAAAGCCACCAGGGGACCCCCAAGCTGCCATTTTAGCCATTTTTTTTTATTTTTAAGAAATTTAAATGACCGGTCTCTCTTAGCCAAGCGCCCTCGTGTGTTGAGTGAAAACACCTATTATATATATATTTCACAAAATATGGGCCCCCTAACAACATTTTGCATAGGGCCCCCACAAAGATAGAAACGGCCCTGCCTACCACCCTCCAACTCATTTATCAGCAAACATTTTAGTTTAGCTGTGCCTGATAAGAACAGACGCCATTTTATTTAATGCTGAATCCATCAATTTAAGGTCCCAAGAGAGCAGAAAAACTCTGAACCAGCTGACAGACTCACAGCCCTGGCATATTCTCACCTTATGACTGAGTGACAAGTATGGGCAAACAACTGCCCATACTTACATGTCACTAGCATTTATTTCACATAGTCTGACCACTCAACAAAATGGAAGTCACACCAGTCTCTGATGGAACCTGTAAATGTGCTTACACAATAAGCTCAAGATGAATATGAGCTGAGCTTCATCCTTTTGAGTGCAAACCTGAGCTGTTTCCTGCTGTACCTTTATTTATGGATAAGTCAGATTTCACCCTTTGCAGCACATAATACAAAACAAATATAAAAATAAATGCAATACTGTAAATTAAAATAAAATAAGGCAGACAGATCAAGTAAATAAGTGTACATACTGTACATCTAATTAACATTTCCACAAGCTTCATTGTAAAGCCTTCTTGTGTTCATTGCTTTTTAGTATTGATTTATCTGTTGCTTGGTTTTATCTTTCACTGTGGTTATACTGTCTTCTAAGGAAACTCAAAAGGATCAGTACAATGGCGGGTTATCCCGTTTGATCTGCAGCCAGGGCTACTCCCACGTCTGTCTGTTTACATGTGTGAAGCTGTGGATACCTTTCCATTTAATGTGTGTTCATGCCAGAGAAGTAGAATGAGATCAAATGTTCGTGCCTGTATGTTTTTGAATTGCAAGAATAAAATGACAAAATACACACTGTCAAACACGCTGAATGACAGAAACTCCAGTTGGGGCTAATTGTTCTGTAAATTGTCCCAAACACTATTCAAGACGTCCCATTCTTTTTATTTTTGAATATTTTTACCTGGCACTCATTAACCAACACAAATGTGACTTTTTCTCTCAGCTACATTTGTAGTTTTGTAGTGTTTAGTCAAACTTCTTTTTGATGGAAACAGGCCATTTAACATCCGGTAGCAAGTAATGAATCAAAGCATCTGTATCTGTCAAATACTTGAATGAAAACACTCGAACGAAGGTGCAACTGTCTGTTTGGAAAACTGTAGTATTTCTATACATCACTGCTCCTGCTTTTAATATTAACACATCTTTGCTTGGTCACATTGAACCAGGATAAGTGCTGATCATAAATGTGGTTAACATTTCAGTAAAACCTATAATGATTAGGCAGTGAACTGCATGAGGGATCATGCACTACGCAGCAATAAACTTGTTGACGCACCGTTAGTTTTGGTCAGTTTTGTACACATGGCTACGGTGTAGATGGCGTGCTTCAATCCAGACTGTTTATCTTTTATTGTTACCAAAAAAAAAAAAAGTCAAACAGCCAAAACCTAAAGTTGGATATACCAATCCATTTATTTTCAACTATAACAAAAACATTTCTCATAATACCAAACACACCATCTTTACCTGCCTCGTTGTGCGCCACACCTGTATCAATTAGCCATACTCTTAAATACACTATCATGAATACCCACAGCAACAACCAAAGGCCACCATTAAAATAGCTCCAACACCCAGGTTGCTTACATTCCGAGTCGAGGTGAAAAACTAGGGAGAATTACATTATCTATAACAAACGGGTACATAAGAATGCAGAAACCATACTCTCAAATTGTGCCCACCCTCTACATAAAGAGTTTCCGACCTCATCAACTCATCCAGAATCCAGCACTTCTTCAACTTACCCAAGTTCTCCCAC
>LKNJ01004310.1:0-33397 GCA_002120245.1 Maccullochella peelii | reverse complement strand
CAACACCAACAAAGTCAAGGTCCAGACCAGGAGTCCTACCACCCACTGTCCCCCAGAACATCAGCAGCCACAGCCCTTCACAATGTAGATGAGGTAAGGGTTATTCATTTATTTGGATTATTATCAGTGATTTAATGAATCAGTGTTCCTCATCAGGTTATCAAAAATCTCTCTATACCAAAATAAAATGTCTAAATTAGTGGAGTTAAGGGGACACAGGCTTCAGTACATGCTAAAACTACATCACCAAGATGCTGTAGTAACTGTATTTATATTAATCTAACATCTTTTTACATTTTTTGTGTGCTTAAAGGAACAAACCCCTGTATGCCTGTAGTCCCCATAACATCTGGATAGTGTTTTGTGGTTCATATAGGAATTTCTTTAGTGCAAGCTCTGTGTCTGCCGTGATGTGGCCAGCTTATTCAAACACTGAAAGTCACATGTAGGATTAAGTGCGAGTGTGAGTCGTGGACTGTTTTCTTTCACGGCAAATCAATTCAAATATCTACATATGATGCTACAAAATGCATCAGGGGAAAAACTTGTTTTATCACACTTTCTAACTTTCTACCTGTCTGACAATTTCTGAATTTCTGTAAAGGAGGGGAAGTTGGGCATCACCTATCTTAAATATACCTGAATATGTATGTGTTGCTCAAATCCTGTATTACAAGGAGAAGCTGGATTACATGTGTGCCTCCTTCGTATGCTTACTATGAGATAAACAGGTGTTTGCTGGACTCAAGCTCATCTCAGTCTTGTTTTTATTAGTGGAAAGTAAGATCTGATAAATGAGTAAGACCTGCACTAGAGGGACTGGTTATATTCTGTGGTGCTCTGTGCACAGCAATAGTGCAGTTTGTAAAAATATTAGTTATTTGACAAATTCTTGCACAGGAATGTTTTTGCCTTCATTAATGTCTCTATAACTGAATCAGTCAGAGCTGTGAAAAGACAACTACTGCTTCTTGAGGGCTGCAAGTCACTTTTTGAGGTCATATTGCACCATTATGTCAGACTTAATATCATTAATGTCTGTACAGTATGAACCCAGAGGTCCAGGCCGGCCCCTCTATCAGCGCCGCATCTCCTCCAGCTACCCAGATGAATCGTCTCCAGCCAACACCCACAATGCCCTGTCCCAGCAGTCCCAGCCCTGTCCGGCAGACCCCCAGGACCACCCTCATCCCCACATACAGCATCATCAGCACCCGCATGCCCCCTACGGTTACCCCTCTGGCCATGACCTCTGGCCCAGTAATGGCGGAGGTCCCGGTCCGTTCCAGAACATTCCATGTAACGGAGCCGGCACACTCGCTCAGCACCGGGACCTTCTTGGTAGGTATCGCCAAATACGCTGTTGTCAGGCAGGCATGTTCTTTTACAAAGAGTTGCTTTTATTATGTTCTATCCCAGTCTAACTTACCTCTCCTATCTTTTTGGGGCACCTTTCCAATCCTCTACTCGTGTCTTCTCCCTGGGTTTGGCAGCTTCCAAGGCCCTTCGTCAGACAGAGGAGCAGGTGAAGGCCGATGCCACAGTAGTAGCACAGCAGACACACCCACACTCCCTCAACTCCCTTCAGCACCTTGGACAGTTTCCTCCTCTCATGGCCAATAACAAGCAGCAGCAGCAGCACCCGCCACCACCACCGCCGCTGCAGGTTCCCACAGAGGCCAGCCAGGGGGCTCCAAATTTAAGCAAACCACCCACCATGTCCTATGCCAGCGCCCTCCGCGCTCCACCCAAACCCCGAGCTGTTCGCCCTGAACAGGTCAAAAAGAACAGCGACCCTCTCTCCCTACTACAAGAGCTGAGTATAGGAAGTTCAAATGGTAGCAATGGGTACTATTCTTACTTTAAATGAGTCGCATCTCCCACATAATAAATAAGTGATGAAATATAAAACTAAACAAAAAAGGCAAAACCGTTCTAAAAACACAAAAAAATTGTGCAAAATGCATTTACAAATAGTTTCTATCAGTAGGTTTGTTTTCTGAATTTTGTTTCATTTTAACTTTTTATTTGTAACAGTCATCTTTTCTCCTGTTTCACATATCTGTGAAGAAAATAAGTATATATAATGAATGCATTACTGGTATATATACATACTCATTATGTATATATGAATATATACTTATATTATCTACACTTGTATATGTACGTAATGCTAAAGAAAAAAGTTATAAAAAAATTTAAAAATAAAAAAGGTGAGATTTGGTTGACCACTTAGCTACCTGCATATTTTTCCCTATTGAAGTTGGTTTTGTTGGTTACTAAATAAGTATGTTGAAGTTTTTATCATTTTGTATTCCTCAGTTTTGAGTGGACGTTACGTCTTGGTTTTCATACTACTGTAGTTGTGGTAACGGACAAAAGCTAAGTGGTCAACTGACAAAGAAACTCCATGGAACAGTGTATAGAAGTAGATACATTTTCCTCTAATCTGTACATATAAAGAAAATAAAAGACTGAATTGTATGCCACAGACATGTCCTTAAATTCCTGTATCATGCTAGCATTTGCATTATGAATTCTTTTCCGTTTGTTGGCTTCTGATCCTTAATTCTTAATTCCATACCTGGGAGTCATCTTCAGTGATTTTAGTAGTAAATGTGATTATTTACTGAAAAATAACAATACAAATATTGATTGCGCATCTTTTCACTAATGTCTCATCAGCAACAATAGATAACAGTGTGAACATTTCAAAGTATCAACAACCATGTCATTCCTTCTTTGTTTGTTTTAAGGATCAGAGAACACCAGACATCGCTTTCTGTGATAAGATTATCCCAAACTGCTTGGCTTGTGGCCGATGCTCAGTCATTTTATTTTATTTTATTTCTTTTGTTTGTGTCAATGAAACCTTCACCAGGGAAATTGTTTCAATAACTGCTGGGGATATGAAATGCTTTGGTTTTTTTTGTTTGTTTGTTTTTTCTTTTGTCTCTAATGGACATTGAACTTTTTTAAAAAGGTTGCAGAATTCTGAAGGTTTGTGAAAGTGAAGAGAGAGTGGTGAGGTCAAAGTGGTGTGTCGTGATAGGTAAGTTTAAACTGAGGGTGTGATCAACACTGCCAGTCAAGACGTTTTTTAACACGCTAAATGTTAGCATTTTTGGTTAAATCTGAAGTGTATTGAAACTCTAGATTTATAGTAAATATCCTGAAATTTGAAAATACACATTAATAATTTCCTAATGTTTGTGGCTTCTTGTTTTATTGGAAATGGCCTGGATCTTGGACACTGCGGCAGACAGCATACTCTGTATCATTTGGACCGTTTATTGCCTGCCGTCTATTCCTTTAACACACTGTTGCTCTCACAGATGTTTTGTAGTCAGAGTTTCCCAGTTTCTAGATGCCGTTTTAGTGTAAACCAGATTGCTGAGATCCTTTGCCATTTTCTCTGCAAGACAATCTTTTAATCCCTGAGTAATATGAACCTTATATTTTAACAGTAATCGCTTTTCTCTCTCGTAAGGTGATATTTGCTCCCAGTTCCACCAAAAATAAACCAAAAAAAACTCAAAAGCATTTCCCTATCCCTAATAATATTTTCTCATTTCAGGGTTTTCAAAGCAAACAGTTCCCCCCACCCCTTTCAACACTGCTTGAGATTTAACCAAAAAAGTAACATAGTAAGTAAGTAACTATACAATAAGCTGTTCAAAGACGTATGACTGTTAATGTGTCTCTTTTTAGACTGTGCATAATAAGAATGAATTGGTAATGTCATGAAAGTTGTTCCTGGTCATTCAGAGAATTACGTCATTGACTCTTTCAGTCTGATCCAATTGGTATATTAACATTAAAGCAGTAGATTAATGTAATTCCCTTTAATTTAAAGCTCTGACTGTGCTTTACAATTGTTACATCCACATTACTGTTTTTCTCTTACAACCTGAAACACATGATGGACACAACACAGGAACATTGATGTTTGAATTCCAGTGAGTGAGTTTCTTGTTATTGGTTGACGCACAAGGAGGCCACACAGCTGCGCGCACATGAATTTCACTGCTAACGTACTGATGGTGCCCTGATGATTTAAGTCCCTTGCAGGTAAAATATAAAAAGATGCTGATACACTATATCTGCCATGGTTTTTTCCTTTATGATAAAAGCAATACTGGAAACAGTCATCCAGTGCTCGGTCCTGTTATATGTAAATCATTAATTGTTAAAACACCACTGCCCTATCTGCAAATTGGTAAAATTGTAATAAAATCACCCCGCTCTTTCACTGCTTTCATACAGGCAGTTACCTAATACCCTACGGCTAATAATTAGATGTGTTTTGAACAGTCAATGGAGAGCTTCATAAAGCTATGGTTTTATTTTTCAGTTTTGACATTGTAATTCAAAGGTCCAGATTTTTTGACTTGGCGGAGAACAACACATACTTGTAAATATGCATTTTCTAGGTATTTACAAACAAGAACTTTGGGAGCGCCTCGATTTTGTAGAAGCTGTTCAAAGAAGAGGTATGCCCTTTTTAATTATGCAAATTCACAAAAAAAATAATGATAATTCTAGAAATGGACAACAACAAACCAGTTCGCAGTTGCAACATCTTGTTGTAACTTTTTAGATTTTTTTTTTTTTTTATTAAGATGGTGTCTGGCTGATTTGACAAAGAGGAGAATTTATGTTGCAGCTGTTATAAGACAACTTATTTCACTGTACAATACATCATTTGAAGTATATGTTGCTGGATTTGTTTTCTCACCACTTCACAGTTGTACAACAATCAACATGGATTTTTTTTTTGTCTTTTTAATGTGAAGACTTTTCTTTTCTTGCATGTTGAGATGACCTGGCTGGTTTTTATCCCTGTTTTTATCAGTTTGTATTCATTTTTGGATGAGAGAAGAAGAAAAAAAAAAAAAAAAGCTTTTGTTCAACCTACAGAGTCAAATTTTGGTATATTATTTGATGTGTACAATAACTTGTGACATTATCAACAAAACTATTATAATATTTTACTAACATGTCAGTCAAATATGTAATGGTCATGTAAGTTCTTTTTTTTCTGCAGTTACTTAGCAGGGCTAAAGCTGAGGTTGCTCCCTGGTGTGTGCCATATTTACAAACCTTCAGATATGTTGGAGAAAAATATTTCCACAAAGCAGTCATTGCCCAATCTCTGAAGTTGTGCAAGACTAATATTTCGCCGCTTCTTCAACTACACTTTTATTTATTTTTGAAGCAAAAGAGATTGAGCCAAAGACATTTTAAAGGGATTTTATTGACAAATTTTCGTCACTGATTATTTGTTTTTAAGGCTTAATTTTTGTCCTGTCAGGAATCTTTGTTTCCAAAATCACTTTCTCTGTATCTTTGCTATGAAACGTAAGGGTCTTAAAGAGAGAAAATAAAGAAGTTGGGTTTGAAATGTTTCCACCACCCAATATTGCACCATATATCATCCTATGAATGAAACATTCATTGTGCGTGTGTGGCACACGGAAAGGGAGCAACCTTTTGCCCAGCCAGTAGAGAGCACTGTGTTCAGCCTTCTATAAACGCCACATCTCTTCCTGTTATCTGTTTGCTCTCCTCTGTTCTTCCCTCGCTGCAGTGAATCAATGGCACACCTGTTCTCCCAGCCTCCCAGTCCCATTGGTTCCTCCCTTGTGGGTACAAAATAATGAATAGATCTGTTTTACTCTTCTTCATTTCAATTGGTGGTGGTTATAATAAAAGATTTAGACTGTGTTTCAAAGGTTTATTTTCTTTTTTTATTTGTTTCTCTATTAAAGTGTTTTTATTGAAACTGCTTGAGTTCTGTCTTTGTATTTATCATCCTCTGCATTACGCAGCGGTACTATAGAGAAGCCTTTCTGCCAGCCGGGTCACTATCTCTGTACCTCAATGAAACCACACATTCACACTGGGACAATGAAAAACACAGTGTAGAGCCAGTTTAAGGGTTCTTCCATGGGGGGCCAGGCTTGATTCAACCCCAAAAGCTTTCCACCATCTACCTGGATAGTGTCACGGTGTTGGCAGCAGCTCCTCGTACTGGGAAGGTCAAATAATCATATTCATTTACATAAATTGCAAAATATACTAAATGGTCGATCAGTAGGTCAGTAGTGAATGTGTATGGTGTAACATGAAGACAAGTGTAATTAAACGAATCCGACAAAAGAAAATGTGGTACGGGGGAGGGCAGCCAGCTATGGACAGAAAGAAGGAATGGGATCCTAAATGCATTCTGGATGGACTTGTCAGGTGCACCCAGTTGGACTAGTACAGTCTCTGCCTACCAGGACCTGAAGGGGGACACAAAACACAGAGCCAGAAGGCCATCCCACCTTTTATCAGTATCCACTCATGCTCACCTTTTTTCTTTGGTGCATGAAAGCAAAGGAAAAAAACACATGATCTCAGACAAAAGTTTTCCAAAGCTTATCAAGATTTAATTTTCATTACAAAGTTAACACTCACACACATAATGTACTGCATTCAAAAACTTGTTGCATGCCATTTTCAATGAAAAAGACAAAAACATAAAGAATAAGAATATAGAAATTCATATCAGCAGTTGCCATTACTATTAGTATTCCTGTCTGATGTTTTTTTTTTATTATTTCACTTGTTAGTCAAATACACAGTATCAGAACAGTAACAGTCAGTCAAAAAAAAACTAAATAGAAATAAACTAAATTGACTTTTGCCCTGAACAAGCTCATAACATGGATGGTTACAGCTCTCATGAACAGCTGCAGGTTTTGCCCAAAAAGCTCAAATACATTAAGTGCTAAACTGCTCACCTCTATATGCACCGGATAGCAGCTAGGTCATACAGTGCATCATGCCAAGTAAAAACACATGTCTCAGAATACCCCACAGCTGCAACTTCAGCTACAGCTTTTTGCTATTTTTGTATTATTACAGTTTTGATGTAAGTGTGTATGCAAATTAGCCTCATTCTACCCTACTTGAATAATTTTACACACTTGTTATTCTTTTTAACTTGTTAAGCTTTTGTGATGATGATGCTTTTTTTTGATCCTGGGGGGAAATTCGCAAGCTACCCAGCAGTATGTAAGGTAATTCAAATGAGCTTACCTTTACCAGCTGCAGCATTAAAGTGATGTACACCTTAATGCATCAATAATTATAATTCAATTATATCATATATATATTTCTGAAATGAGCCATTCTGCATAATGAGTACCTTTACTTTTGGTACTTTAAGTATATTTTGATGCTAATACTTTTTTGTGATTTTACATTGTGGTACTTAAGTAAAAGATCTGAGTACTTCTTCCACCACTGGCTCTACCTTGGAAAAGGTACATAGTATATTATATGTTGTGAAGGCCTGGTAAACAGCTGATAGAGGTTTTTCTGAAACACATTTCCTATTTGCTCATAGTTTTTTAATCTCATATGAAAACATTTGTTTTCAAGAGGTAGAATTCGCAAGGCTGTAACTGACTGACCAGCATTGTCATTCATACTGTAGACAGAGGTAAAATGCATTCTCAAGTCAAAGTGTCAACTGTCAATGACGGTTGGTTTATTGAAATAACTTGATGTGCAGCATTGCTTTGCAAAACTCCACCACTGCAAGTTGCATCGCTGCTTGCAGCTGGATAATAGAACAGTGTCATATTACCTTTTTGTCTTGTGTTTGCATGATTCGGCCTTGCTAATGACAGTCCATTCTAAAACAAAACAGTTATTTTTTACAGTTGAAATGAAAGTCAATGACAGCTGAGCTGACACTGACTTTTTACAGGTCTGCAACTGTCTGCACATGGAGATAAAGTGTGGGGTGTTTATGATCTCTGTACATTTGTTCTACCCAGAGAAAATGCCGTAACATGGACGGATGAAAATACCAATTTGCTGCATGTTTCAAATGGGTCATGATGATGCACGGAAATGAACAGAGAATTTACATGTGCACCTGCTAGAACTGAACCTTTTCCAGCATGATCCCGTAACATGGACGGATGAAAATACCAATTTGCTGCATGTTTCAAATGGGTCATGATGATGCACGGAAATGAACAGAGAATTTACATGTGCACCTGCTAGAACTGAACCTTTTCCAGCATGATCAGTGCTGCAGACTGTGTGGGTGTTTAGAATTCAGCCTGCACACACACACACACACACACACACAAACCTGCTCTGTGCTACAGCTTTGCTTGAAATCAGCCATTTATTCGCAAAGTTCTTATTTTAATGGACATTCTTCATATGTAAAGGTTCTTTATAAATCTTAGAAATGTACAACTTAACATTTGAATACATATAACTTCTCTTACTTATAAGAGATGTATTTCTGGTAAGTGATTCCTTGAGCGATCCCATACAAATATCAACAGACAAACATTAGATATGTACAAGATATCATACGTAATGCAGTACATAAAATCACATAAAGCCACTTACTGTAAATGTCAGGCCATAACTGTATGCACTTGATTCTCAAAATGTGAATGAATCTAAAATCTTAATGTCTTTTTAATTAAGATGTGCATAACGAAGACTCGGGAGACCAAACCAGACCATGGTCACATAACAGTGACGTGTGATAAATTGAGATAAAAGTTGTAGAGTAAAACTGAAGCATACTAAATAAGTTTACAAATAATTGCAGATGTTATTTGGCTTAGGTTGGCTCCTACTGAGAAGTATGGTGGTTTTTAGGCCTCAGGTCATACTTGAGCTCATGAACCACATCTAAAGAGGTGTTGGAGAGGACTGCTATATTTTACATTCTGGGTGGGCGTACAGAAAAACTTAAAAATTTCCCATCATGGCTATGGTCCATCCACACCCAAACCAGTTTCTGTGATCATGGCCTTACCCTTTTATGGCGAGCTCTTGTTCTTGAAATGAATCTAACATCTGTACTCAAAACAAAAGACACTGTCATTCTCATCCTGTATTCATCTGTCTGTCTAGCTATCACTCTACTTGCTCCGGCTCGGCGTCCATGCAAGTCTCCCACGGATTCCTGGGCATCTGGGGCATGGAGAGGATCAGGAGGGCGATGCCAGTGAGAAAGAGGAGGACAAAGCCGGTGCAAGCGCAAGCGAAGGACCAGGCGTAGTAGTATTCGATCCAGATTGTGTCCTCGCTCTCGATCATGCGTTTGACCGATTGACGCATCACCTCCAGTGAGATGAAGCAACAGAGACCTGGGAAGGAGAGAGAGGTGTGTAAACATGAGACCATAAAGTAGCAAAGTGAGGTTTTTTGGCATTCCAAACTGCAAATGCTGCAGGGAAATTAAAATTTTGTTGGTTAGCTGAACCCACCTGCAAATGCAAAAAACATGCCAGCAGGTTTGAGGAGGTAGTCTCTTCCTTTGCCTTTACCAGTACATGATCCCATCAAACACAGAGACCCCAGGATCATGAAAGCCAGACTGAAGATGGATATTGCTGCAGCGGAGATGTTGTACTCTGGAAAGAAAGAGACCAAGAGTGTTGACATTATGTGGTCCGTAAATGTCCTTTACAACCCAATGACATGAGATATTTGAAGCTCCACGACGTTACATTTTATGTTTTGTTCAAACTGTCATCATATTATGTAATTTCACAGTTCACATTACATACAGTTTGGAGTCAAATTACCTTTGATTTTTGTGTGATTATTTCAGTAAAGTCACAAATCCTGTCTTTAGGAATGCTTTAATTGGGAAAAAAAATTCTGAATCCACTATTTAATGTATTTCTTTGATTCATAAATAAAAAGAAGTCAAGTAGTGGTTTGGGTGGCACATGAGACACATTGCATTTTCTACAATCAATACAAAATGTGTTTTGTCACACCCTAATTTGGTGCTTTGGTGAGTTTTTATAGCATGTGTGCTGTGGGATAAACTACAGTGTGTGTGTTCATGGTAATGAAGGAACATGTCACCCAGTGCAACAGTGTGTCTCACTGATGTGTTTCTAATCATTTTTGAACAACAGCAGAGGAATAACCTATATCACCAGACAAGACAATAATCTTTACATTCAAAATACAAATATACTATATGAGTGTAATGTGGTCCTTGTGTTTACAGATACAGTGTGTCTGTGTAATAGGAACAGCAGCTGGCTTGTTTTTCCGAGCCGAGAGGTGGATAGGATGCGAGGCCTTTGATCTGCCGCCTGTTCGCCTGTGAGCCATGCCCAGGGGAAAGGCACTCCTGTGGGGGGAGCGAGCCTTCATCTACTACTCACAGGGGAGGATGGGCCACACCCTGAACAATCTGTGGTCTCTGAGATAGTGCGTGTCTGTGGAGGTCGTTGGCTAGCTCAATTTGAAACACCAAAGTTATCAACACCAAGAGCAAAGTAGACATCAAAAAATATAAGTGTTTCAGTCGCACAGGGATTACTTCATTGGACCACAGAAGGACTTCTCAGTCCTCAGAAACATGAAATTGACATGTAAAAAAACATCAACTCTGTTTCGCAGTTAAGGGAAATAAAAAACTCTTCATTCAGACCAAAGTGTGTTTGGGTTTGAAGTCACAGTATTGCAGAATATGTGTTGCATTTTGTGTGATGTCAGTATTATATAGCTTTGCTCTTAATGTGTATGAATGTAGATGTGTGTATGCATACTCTATGTGTACATATTGTATATTCATGTATGTATATCTACTTTGGGTTCATGTGCATGTTTGTGGGATTATTTAGGTGTATTGTATATAGGCATGATTAGATTTTCCATTGTTTACTTATGTTTGTAAAAGATACCTCCAAAGGCCCAGATCCATTCCTATGGCATCCTCGACTATTCTCATCGTGCAAGATTTTCGTTACACTTCATTTATTTTTTACTGTTGGACTCCCTATTGCAGATATGAGTCTTATGGATCTGTATGGATGGATGTGCCTGTGGTGACATGCATCTACTATGTTCATTCAACCTTATGGTATAGCCAAATGGCTCAGTCAAGAGTGAATAGCACTACAGAGAACTTAGGTCAGTGCTGCAATCATTCAAGCAAACTTGGAGTGTGTCTCTCAAGGGCTTGCCATCAGCACTGAGATGCTGTGTGTGTATGAGTGTGTGTGTGTGTGTGTGTTAGAGAATGGGGGAGGGGTACCCATGAATGCTTGCATTAGCATCTGTGAGTTTAGGGTGTGGGGGTGTGTACGACTTAATGCACAAGACTATTTACATTTACACCCCAATAACTGAGCCTGACAGTGCTCCACGTGTGTTCACCCCCCTTAAGCACATTACATGGCAGGGCTGTCATATGGCTGGCTGGGTTCAGTATGGTCGCAGCTGTAAGAGGGTCACTGGAGAGAGGATGGAAGGATTGGAAGATGGAGGGAATGGGGGCTGGAGCAAACACACACACAGCTATGAAATGTTGACTGTACTGTACGCACAGTACATGTCTTGCACTGTTCCTAAGGCACCATATGTGAAACAGTGTCAGCCTTGTGTCAGTACACACTTCAAATTCTGTGACTTAGTGGGTGAACTATGACCCCCAGCTGGTGACCATCATAGGGGACACAAACTCCAACAAAAAACAGTTACATTAGTATATACACTGAAATCTTCCATTATCATTTGTGACAAAAATGTATGAGGCACACTATCACACTGTAGAAACAGAGATATTTCACATACAATGCACTGCCAGTGTATATACAGTATGGGGTCTGTTTTTGCAAAGAGATGGTGTGGGACATTAAGTGTTGCCAATTACGACCTGTGCAGACACACTGACTTTTAGCCAGGTGGACAAAGGATTGGGAAAAACTAAAGGAAAACCCAGTTGCTTTTCAACCAGGACTTCTTCATGTCCTATGAAGGGTTTTGTCATTGACAGCCAGTCGAATATTCCTGCTGTGGCATCTATGACTGTGATGCGGTCAGAAGTGAAACATGAATGAAAATCTGAACCCAAAGAGAGCAGAGCAGCAGCAGCAGGTGAGGTCAGTTGGGAAACTGTGATGCAGCCATGTTTGATGTTCAACTTCACACAGACTGGGATGTCCAAGGAACATATTAACAAAATGAATCGCTCTCTTTTGGATAACCAATAACCAATAACAGATACCTACCTTTTTGTGTTTTATATTCAAATATCTCTGCATCCATCCCTGGAGTGAAGTGTCTGAAGTAAGTGCAGTTTTCCTCTGCGAAAAGAAAGAAATAGGATTTAGTTCAAAGTTAAATCTGCAGTTGCAGTCTTGCTGCAATTGATTGTTTTTTAGCCACCTGGGGGCAACACAACAAGCTATAAACACAACTTTGACATATTATAACCTTATAAAGTTAACATGCTAATATGCTAACTAACAGCTGCCTATTTACACATCCAGCAGATACGGAGCAGCATTTAATCACATTTGTGGCCTCTTGATAAATGTAAGTCAAATATTCACTCTATTTTAGCTTTGTTTTTGGCTCACCAACACTTGAGGGAAATATCTGGCTCTTTAGCTGCTACAGCTAGCCACTAACTTTGTCTGCCTGCAGTTTGGTCTTGGGCAGGTAGATATGGGTTTTTAGAGCTTTTTTTGCTCTAAAACAGTTACTTGCTGCTGTAAGTAGTAGTTCAAGTGGGTTGAACAGTGAGACTAAATCAAAACAGTAAAATGCAGGCATAAAACCAAAACAATGAGCTGACAGACGCTAAAACGCTCTGTAAAGCTGCTCAACTGCAGAATCGGATGATAGTTCTCTGTGGGTTCGTCACCACAAGCCTTTCACATTACACATAGTCGTGTGATGTGACATTATATAAATTCACGACTCGCACACAATGATTTAATAATGAAAACGTAATTGGATTTGATTTAACTCTTCTTTTTGTAATTTTTGAAAAAGTTTGGCCTTGTCTCATAAAATTTCATGACATATGCAAATACATGCTCTATGCATAAAAAGTGAGGGAACCATCAAGAGAGGGTCGTGTAGCGGAGACATGACTATAATAGTTCATTAGTTCATTAAAATGGTGCTGTGGTGGAAACCTTCAACAGCTTTCAACTCAGATGACCGGAGTCTGTTGTGTGGAAGATCTTTGCTGTGTTCGTTCATGTCTTCTTTCTTTGCTCAACCACTGAACTTTTTCACACTTCCATTCAAGCTTTGCTTCACATACTTTTGCACCATTGGCTGTACTCCACCTGCTGTGACATACCGTGTGAATATGACACTTCACACTCTCTCAGATCTATCTCACATTGTTTTTCCAAAAGCATCTCACAGATTGACACCACCAGGATAATATTACCCTTTAAAATGGTTCGGTGATGCCGTGCAGACCCTGGTCTGCTTTGTGTAGTTTGACTTTCAAAGTAAAAATGGTTACAGCAGTCATCACATCCAATTTTTCTCGAGCAGACTAGGTGTTAAACCTTGGGGATTTGCACAAATAAAGCCAGGCTGCTTTATGTGATCACAGGGTGGTTTGGTAAAGTAAATATTCTTTGATGCTATGCCAAGTGTAAAAAAAATGGCTTTGTTTCCTGTCAAATCTTGGTTACATTTGACTTTTCTCATACCACATACTTCCTGTTGGGGTTTGAAAATCTATTCATGGTTAAAAGTAGTTGATCAAGTGCAAACAGGGCGGCTCACACTTAACATCTGAGGCTTGACTTCATGTAACATGTGTTTCTGAAAGCAGAAGAATGTCTTGGCATTAAAAAGAAATGACACGTAGGTTTGGATGATAATATTTGCCTGGAGAGTGAGAACATCTATGTACAGTATGTAACACCAGACAACTGCTGTATGTCACTTAATCTCATGCAAAGTCAAGCGCACATCAATGATCTTGGTTATGCTATGAGGTTTCCACTCACACGCATGTTCATAATCCCCTTTTCCATACAGTCTCACCATGGGACATCAGTGAAATGCTTTCATGTGAAAATATGTCGTACTGCATGGTATCATATCACAGTTAGAACTCCATGACCCATACTGGGATGGTTGATAATTTTCCTATGTACCCTGGAAACCATAAAAATGAGGGATGTCAGGTGGCCCTACCAGGAAATAACACAGAGTCATTTGATATAATAAGCATAAACAATATCTCTGAATTATATTTTTGTCAAACCAATACAACATTGCAATGTTTACAAAAACCTCTTTTTAAAAATTACAGGCTTTTAATGCTGTCATATTGTGTTGGCCCACATACAAAAAAGCTGTTTTTATGAATGAGGACAGGGACTGGCCATCAAAAAAACAACAAAAACCTAAACAGAGGTTGTTACTAAGCAACAAGCTCCACTGTTTTCACTGTAGAAGGCCCATATGAGGGTTTGATAGAGGCTCGTCAACTAGTTGTACTTCTGAGCCAAACCTTGTATTCAAAAGGGAGGCTGAAAACTATAGTTTCATTTCACTCATTTCCTAAAAAACTGTGAATATCCATGTTTTTAAGGAAATGCAAATCCACCCCACAGTCTATTTTATGCCTTTGCTGCAACACAACACACAACTCTTTCAATAGCAGGAAACATGGTCTCACCTCTGGGTGAGAGTTCTTTTTAGGTCCTGTGTTGACAAGTGTGAGACCAGCAGGCCAAGTGGCTCTTCATTCACTAAGTACATATATCTGGTTTGTTGGTATGTTTAAGTGGAGCCACGCAGCATTTATTAGGCCTTGGAGTGGATGCTCTGAGCTCATTATCCGTATCAAGTATCTTTATTCCCACATGTGGGTGTGTCTTGCCTAATTACACCTTTTGTACCATTTTTAGAGTGCAAGCTTCAACAAAGATATGAGGACAAACTGGTGGTCATATATTAATCTGTATTCATCTGTGGAAGCATGCTGCCACTGGCAAACACACACACACACACACACACACACACAAACTGCTTCACCACTTGTTGGTCCTCATCTTGCTAGGCTCTGCTGACAAGCAGCTGTAAAGCCTCTCTTCTTCCTAATAGGGCAATCCGTCATCTTTCCAAAGATCAGGTGGGGACATCGGATTAGCAGCATATCTGCGCATTGTCATGTCACAGCAGCACCTTTTATAGCTTTGATGTGCACTGTCAACTCATTTTGTCTGCCACGGGAGCTAAGATTGGCCCAGACCACTGAGCCCGTGTTTTTGTTTTGTCTGCTATATTTGGCCGATGTAAACCTTGCTCATACTTAGGTCTGTCAGCTAACACAAGTGAAGACAACTTCAATTATGTTGTTGCAGGGTCAACACAAGTGTACAGTACTTCAAGAGAATTACATTTACTTTACATTTTACCTCTAATACCTGTCTCTCTATAAATTTGAGCGCTCACACTCCACATAGAGAAAGTGGAGCTTTGATTCAGGTGTAAATACAAAGAAGCATATGGACACAATATCTATATAAATGTTACAGACATCACTGGTAATTCCCTATCCCCTCATACGATGATGCCTATCCCTGGGTTGGTATTTGAGTCATTTGAGTGCCTATAATGGCAAAATACCAGTGGTTCCACTTGCTTTTTGGACTATGCGTCCCATCCCGAGGGGAATGTAAAGTAATTTGAGTGGCCATGTGGGCTGAACGGAGACATGAAGCTGTAGGAAGGTATTGTGGGAACAGTTTAGTGGGACTGCAGGCCTTAGAGCTATGCCTGACTCTTCCAGGTGGCCCCGTCACTCAGAGGAACGCTGGACTTAGAGCGAACACTTGACCCTCACGGCTTCCATCCAAGACAGCTGAGTATTTACGTGGCTTATATTTATAACCACAATGACTGCTTGCTGAGCAGTTTGCACAGTATTATTTTAAAAATCACACCTTTTCTGTATCTGGAACCATGGTGAATACATTATAGTAATTGTCTTTGTATGCTGTGGCCATTGAAACTACCAAAATGTCATAAGAGCACAAAATTTGAAGTGTTTGAGATTCCTTTGAAAATTAAACAGGGTGAGCAACAAGGAGGAGCTTTGTATCTGATGTTGCTTATTTACAACTCAGATCAGCTTGGAAAGCCAGTAAAAAAAGAGATCCCAATATTAAATAGAAAATAGGACAACTCTAGAATAGACTTGAGTATAGCACCTAAAAATAAAATAGCCCTCCGATTTTGGCTCAGATGGAACTTTCTTTTTTTGAGCTGAAGCAACATATAATGTAAGTCTGCATTATACACATAAAGTTTTTCTGAGATCATCTCACCATCTGCGCTTCGTCAGCAATGCCCTGAACAACAACTCAGCCCATATTTTCCAGATGAGTGTCTCACAGTGAACAAGACCTCCTCACACACTGTTTAAGTCCTGCTTTGGATCAGAGGTTGACACCTCACTGAAGACGTGTGGCTATCATAAACAATAATGTTCCTGTCCAAATACAGCTACTGAGCCGGTGAAACCCCCGGGAGACTAATGGAACATCTCCCGGATTTACTTACTACTTAAATAAAGGCTGCCAAGGTGGCCGTCACAAATCTTGTTATAGACATGAAACCCATTTGGTAGAAACAAGTGGCTAGTGAAAAAGATCTGGCTCTTTGCAATATATAATATAATATAATATAATATAATATAATATAATATATAATAATAAACATTCTGTCTAAATATTTATAGATCACCACTGTCAGTATGTGCTAGCTAAAAATTGCCGATAAGGCTCAAGAAGCATTTGCCACTTGTCATTGCAATCTGATGAATCCCCTGCATCTCTGGGTGGGTCGAGCTGATTTAATATATTCAGCACATGCCTGCCATGCCTGCACCAATAAACCGCCCTCAGGCATTTCATCTGCTCCTGGAATGGCCCTGCAGTGCAGAGTGTCCGGGATTCCCCAAAGTCTAACAGCCACCATCGGTTAGGACATATTTTGGGAGTTTCTTTCAGCTTTGTGAGTTGGACCATTTTGGTGGGAGGTTCCAGGCTAATTTACAGTGGCATGCAGGGTCAGATAACAGTCCGATAATGGTTTCTCAGATAACGGTCAACGTGCCAGCAGGGTTGCCACCGCTCTTCAGATGAGCGATTCTGTCTACAAGTCATTGAGACGTGAGTCACTGCTAGTCAGCAACTGCTCAACACTGTTTATATCCATTTTATTCAGTTACAGTCTGCTTTTTACTCAAGCAGCTGCAAGAGCATCTGTGGTCATAGAACATTTATTTTGAGACATTCATAGTAAGGTGAGTTCTTGTGATGACGTCGGGATACACATGATCCATTAGCTTACCACATTATCTCAGCATCATGATGGGCTGTGGGGGAAGATGTATTTAGATCCTTTACTTAAGTACAAGTATTAATACCACAGTGTAAACATACTCATTTATAAGTAAATTCTATAAGTAAAATTCTTGCATTCCAAAGTGCTATTATCAGAAGCAAAATTGCCCCTTTTACAGTGTTAAATTAAATTATTGGATTTCTGTTAAGCAGCATTATAATCCTGCAGCAGGTTAAGTGAGCTACTTTATGTACTGTTGGGTAGTTTAATCAACAACCATGCATCATATTTCATAAACTGTTTATGTGTTCTGTATAGAAAATCTTAATCTGCAAATCTCAAAGTAAATATTGCTATCAAGTACTTTAAATGTATAGTGGAGTAAAAAGAAGAATTCCCTCCACAATAGTTCCCTCTGAGGTGTAGCAGAGAAGAGGTATAAAGTCACTTTAGGGTAGCACTTTATTTTATGGGTCCTGGGACCCATCTACCCATCTAAGTGTTCTGGAAAGAGCTATGTAATTTGGGGCTAATTATGAAGAAAATAGAGACAATATTCAGAGACAGAACCCATTCATTAATTGGAGTTTTATGAGGAGTAGCTGGGTCGAGTTTATAAACTGTTGATTTCAAGAGGAATTAAGCTTAACTACTTATGACTTAACGTCTTAATGACTGGAGAAACTGACTAGGATTCATTTACACCAAAGTAAATATTAATTCATGTGTTGGACATTTTATTCTTCATATTTGTTGAATTGTATGCTGCCTGTAATTTACAGCTATACAGAAAGACACATTTTACAAATTTTTTCTGCTGACTAAAAGATTGTTACTTTGATAAAGGTTTATGCCAAAAATGAATTGGAGTTAATTGAACATTGTCTCCCTGTAATTGATACCTAATTACCTTGTTTTTCTGAATAAACTATACTTACATTTCATTTTTTTCTCAGACATTATTAGAAAACTATGACACCTATAAAATAAAGTGTTGTTACCAATGGGAACACCAAAGTAAAGAACAAGTACCATATGTACAGTATGTTCTTAGTTACCTTCCATCACTGATTAAGGGCTATTTTAAAGTGAATTCCCTGAGGATGTTCTGCAGAGTGTCTATATGCCAGGTACAGGCACCCATATCATATGGAGCAGCAATTGTCTGTGGGCTGTACGCTGGTTTCACTAATAAACACCTCTTTAAATAGAAAGGAGGCACCAAACAGTGAAATCAGCTGGTGTGGTGTTCGCTTAATGAAAGCCTGCAGCCCTTTGGGACTCCATGGCTCATGCTTGGCCATCTCTGGTAGATGTCAAATATCTACTGTGGTCTGGTTAAGTCTTTACAGCTAACTGATAGCTAAGGCATCCTCTCAAGGGCTTGTCATTGGGCCTGGTCTGCCTGGATGCTGTTTTCAACCTCACCCTAAGGAGGGGCAGAGGGGATCATCACCCAGCTGACGGAGGCTCAATGATGGACTTGCAAACCAGCCTAAACATGGCCTAAGCTCAGAGACTAATGCATGTGTTAGACCGAGGCATTTTCTACACCACTGACGACTAACAATGGAAAAAATCAAATTACTTTCTTCAAGTATGTTTCAGATGAAAAATCATATATGTTCTCACTGTCAAAAAATGTTTGTTATATTATGGCAGGCATGTCATTCAGAATAGGATCTTTCTTCTGTTTCACATGGAAGTTTATATGTCAAATGACATGTTTAGTGGCCCTGCATCAGGACCTCTATTCTTAGAAGCTTCATACCTCAGAGCTCTGGGCTGGATTGCATAGAGGCACCTCACAGTCACAGACAAACAATATCCATATAGTATAGAACTACACCTTTGGTCTAAATGGTACAGCAACAGAGACAAAAAGTGAAATGTGCCGGTTACAGAAGGTCTTTGCTCAGATTTTCCCTTACCTCCAGGCAGGCTGATGGGTCCACAGCCATGCCCCTCCACGTAGTTTTCCGAGCTGATGTAGATGTGCTTCTTACACAGCCTCCACAGGCCAAAGTGGGCCGCCTCGCAGGTCTCATTTACTTTATCCACCCGCGGGCTGAGCACTGCCCAGTGGTCCGTTACCACCGCTGTGAACATGCAAGCCATACCCACCAGCAGCACGAAGATGGCAATCTTAATTTTTGTGCGCTTGTGCATGTTTCCAGGTAGTGAGATTTCTGTTCAGTGAATATTCTTCCCCTGATATAATGAAAGAAATCTATACAATTGGATGTTCTGCTATGTGGACACACTGGTCTGTGTCCCAGGAGCTTCTTTCCTCAGTGACTGCAGCAAGCTTCCCACAAAGTCTCTTCTCCTTTTCTCTCTCCGCCTAAGACTAGTGTCTTCTCTCTCCCTGTCGCAAATCTGTGCCTCTGGTTCGAAGGGAAAGGGGCCAGACTGCTCTGTCCTAGTTTCAAGTCCCCTTTTCCCTACTCACTATGAGTTGCTGCACAACCGAGGGGCTGCAAGTTTAGACTTACAGCTGTTGAGGTAGATCAGGAAAGTTGATGACCAAACCAACTGTCTGCCATGGTGGGCAATGGGTGTGGGGGCTGCTGCATGTGTTAGTCGGTGTTTTGCTGTGGTGGGGGGGGGTGGGTGGATGCTATAATTGTGACTGGTGAGTCAAGTTGTCAGGCTGTCTGCTTATCTGGTTACAGTGCCAGATAGATAGACAGATAGAGATGTGTAATGTGCCATAAGTGGACTTACATAAACAGTTTCTCTTATCGATATTTACATGCAAACTTTCAAAATGGATGTTTCAACATTGCGAGAATAGTTTTCCCTACTTCTACTTTCCATCCATCTACAGTGGGAGTGTTTTCACTCTCCCTACAAGACTGCCTTGGTATGGACTTGTCTCTGTAAACTATTTATAAAGAGAAAGTGAATGTATTTATAAAGAGCAACAGCAAGGCTCCAACTGTCAGACAACAGTAGAGTTTCCCTGATGGAACAATACTGCTTTTAGTCATTCCTGTCGGGATGCCCACTTAACACTATGTCTTATAGTCCAGATAAAGTTTAAAATTACTCTTTCTTTATTGAGATGCTCAATGTGTCGTTTCTCTACAGTGTCAAGGTAAAATCTTCCTTAACGTTTCTCCTCACTCGCATCTCAGAAGTAGTGAAATCAGTGAAATCAGTAACGGCATCCTTCTGCTTAGAAATAATCTGTAACACTTTAGATTACGGCCTGCAATGTACAGCGTAATTCTTCACAATTCACAGCGTAATTTTTCATTCTAACAGTGTACCAGTACAGTACATACTGATACATACATGTAGGTACACGGGAACAATATGTGAAGTTGTAGAATAAGGGGGTTAACGGGTATTTTTTACCTATTCTGTACATATGGATTACGACCTACTGAACAACAAAGCTAGAAGTTTGGGGGAAGATGGGGTAATGAGTTCTGTAGCATACTGTATACTACATTATAGGTGCACTGGGCATGCCTCCCTTTGCAATAATAATGCAATAATTCCCTAGTTTTTAAAAGGATTTTTTCAAATGAAATTCAGTCTGATTATCAGATTGTATGTCCTGTATCTGCACAGGTGTCCTCACCCACCATATACTTTAGGTTTGGTGAACTGGTGACTCTAACTTGTCTTATATGTGTTATATGTGTTATTCCTGGATAGACAGCGACCTGTCCAGGCTGTATCCTGCCTCTCACCCAATGTAAGGCTAGAATTACTCCTTACTTCCTTTGAACTATTATTGGTATATAGGGCACCACTATGAAACACCATTACCTTTGCTGTGTACTTCAAAATATCTTTACTACCCCCATGCCAATCTATCTAGGTGGGTTTTGAAAAGTGCTCTATAAATGAAAAAGATTATTATTATTATTATTATTATTATTATTAAAAGTCGTGCCCCCTAAATGCTTGGTAACATCCTCCCATCTCATATTTGGCCAGCTGAAAGATGAACATACCAAAATTCACCAAATAACAAAGTGGTCACAGAACAAGATCACCAAGAGTTGCACTTTCACAGATTTAAAGGGCTTGGATTTTTCATTTAATACATACAACTGTCATTGTCAAATATAAGAAAATAATCATGTAAAGGCTAATTTTTCTCACAAAACAAGAAGGGTTCAAATCCGACTGGCTGACTTTGCATGTTCTTCCCATATCTGCATTAGCCTACTCCTTACTTCCTTTGAACTGTTCTTGGGATATAGGACTCCACTATGAAACACCACTACCATGGCCTTGTACTTACCTAAATAACTTTACTACCGCCATGCCAATCTATTTAGGTTTTAAGAGCCGTGCCTCCTAAATGCTAAGCCTGATTTATAGTGTATTCCTGAGTGTTTGATGAGTTAAAGTTCCTGTTAGGTGGGGTAAGGGAGCAAACTCTCCCTTGGCTATAGGTTGGACAAAACAAACAATCTGAACATGTTACCTGTCGCTCTGAGAGATTGTTATGGTCATTTTTCACTATTTTATGACATTTTTTAGACTAAATGCTTAATCATTTAATCATAATAAATGATCAACAGATGAATCAATAATATGTTAATTCCAAGAACAGTATATATAATAAAAGTTGAGCATTTGTGGAAGACAAAACATTTAATGTTATGTAATATACAGTATAGGAATATATATATTTATATAGTTACAAAGTAACACTGTTTATACAACTTAAATATAACTCATTGTAGCATGTGTGATTTACCAAATAAACAATCCACAATGAACCCTCAATCAATGCAGTTCTTCAGATAGCTCACCGTAATTTTGAATGATGGCACTGATTTCGAAAGGAGAAACCACTCCTGCCCTCATTAACATTGCTGGATCAACCTCTGACCTTTGTTGCATTGAGACAGCCACACTGGAGCCGTAAGTGTAAGTCTGAGTCCTCAGGGAGGCTTCTGGCTCTTGAAATATCTTCCAAGGGAAATAATCTCATCCTGTGGGCTAATGGTCTGGACAGACCCTGAACAACTAAACCCTATTGATTGTAATCACAGAAGACACAAGGCTATATTGATGGCTTATCGTGACTGCTTGTTGGTTTAGACCATCTTTGGTCTTAGTTGACCTAAACCAACTTTGTTTACAAGGTTAAAGGGTGTTGATGCAGCCAGGTCTAGCCAGTGATCACTGCATACAAACCAATATGTGTGAAAGTATGTGTAACAGAATGGAATTTGTAATTTTATGGAGTAGTCACTGACAAGCTGAATTCATTACCTGATGAAATACTTCAAAGAGAAAAAGGAAATGGATAAACCTTTGCGTAATTAATCTATGAAGGCTTACACTACAAGAGAAATGGAATAGGGCTTATTGTTGAGCTAACTTCCATTTTAAAACACTTACTGACTGCGTACTGAAAGTGTGTTGTTGAAATAAACTTGCAATAATCCAAGACAGCAATAAGACATTGATTGTGGTTCTAAATGATTAGCTCTCTTTGATGCAGGATTTGGGACATTCTGTGATGTACGTTTTCCTCATGCAACTTTATAAATGAGAGCAACGGGTGGCTACTCAGAAGATTTTGTTTTTCCAGCTGTTATGAAGAAGCGTAACATAATTTACAGCAGCCTCCGCCTGCTGCTAGACCGTGTGTTTTTTTTCTTGTGTATTGTTAATCAATGACAGAGGCTTCTGGTGTGTGACAACTTCATTTACCAAAAGTTCAGTTTCTGCAGCATTTGAAGTAGTGAAAATGTACACTTTTAAGTCACTGATTGGGTGTGCATGAACATGACCCGGGTTTAAAAAGTAAAATTTATATTTACTGTAGCTGTCACCTGCTGTTATCTTGGGTTAATCCATATTGCGCTGAGTGGAAAGCATGATTTATGCTCTCACGTGTGGTATCTCAATACAAACACTGGCACTGGAGACCATCCACATCTTGTCTCTGATCGGTTTCTCACTATATGGTGCAAAATAATGACTCAATTAATGAGTCTAGAAAAAAGTTCTTGCTCTTTGATCCTTAATAACTAAGACAAAAAAATAGCTATATTGTTAACTTTTTTATTATTTTTCATCAATCAAAGTCTGTGGGGGAAGAAGAACTGGATAGCACATCCAAGATGGCGCCCCATTCATTCCTATGAAAGTTGCTCACTAGGTGTATATGCCAAAAAGCTTTTCAGGCTTCCAGAATCATCCACGTTTTTGTGCAGTAAAGTCCCTCTGAGTCAGTTGAGAGCATGCGAGACTTCCTCTGGCCGAGCTTGCTGTCTTATTATAAATGAATATAAAATAAGTTAATGATATGATGCGTCTACACTTAACACATTTTACTGGACCGAATTGATCAGATTCTGATAATACAAAGATTCATTTTGGGATGTAGTTATCATTTTATAGCCTTTTCTTTTGCAATGAGTGTGTATGGGGAGAAGTATTTTTGGACCAGTGTGCGTCACATGATCCTGCAATAGCCACAGCCCATCTCAGGGGGGCTTGGATAGTTCAGTTTCCTTCAGAGGGGTAGTGTACAGCTGTTCTCTAACATTGCGTGGTTCACCACTAAGGCCATTCTTCACATGAATCCTGTTTAAACCATTGTCCTCTTCCTCTTGACATACACTGAACTTCATCTCCTCTGTCACATGTGAGTTCCCAAGGTGTGGCCCGAAGGTCCATCACTGTCTTCATTTTTACCAATTGTTATCTCATGTGCTCAGAGTTTTGGGGGAGTTCTTTTCGTCTTAAAGACCTATTATTAGTCCATTGAGTTGTTGTATGGGATATTGGGCAATACAAATTAACTTGATTTGCTTGACCAGTTATTACGGGGATAAGACAAACATATCAACAATCAAAGTAAGAGTAAGTATTAATGTGCTTAAAATCTTTAAGTATACTTAAGGGTTGTTTTCAGTGGATAATGTCAAAAACTTATCATGGACTTCATAAATCATAACGAGCTAACTTTACGCCCTTAAAGCAAATCAGACAGATGTTCAATTTCCATTCACTCTTCTTTATTTCAGAGGAATTTATTGGCAAAATGATACATTACAAACCTCTCATGGAAATAATTAAAGACACTTTGTATTTACAGGCTCAGAAAGCTAAAAAAGCTAAAAAATAGTTTCACACCCGAGGGCAATTCTCTTCTGTACCAATTTACCATTTTGAAATATTTTGTCAGTCTAGTTGCCCTAATATCATACACACTTTATTTTCATTGTTTATTTGTCAAGTAATTGAATTGTAACAAAAACGTCCTTGCTTTCTTGCTTCTAATGCATTTCTTTCGGCACCAGTGAATGAATCAATATATGTTACTTACAGTCATATTTGCCCTTTATATTTTAAACATTTAACTTTGTTTGGGTTTATGCTTAATGGGGGAGATAACAACATCTCCCATATATCAGCTGAGGAGTTAAGCCCTCCTCCTGTCTAGCGTGTTTAAAGGGTTAATTAGGTTATAGTCACAGGTTTACAGGGAGTGATGTTTGCAGACATGCTGCATTTCTGCAGACACTGTAAAATAATTGGATATATTACACACCATAGCGTGATGATTTGTTGTTTTTCATGTGTCATAGCAGATAAAAAGGGTTAAGCTCCAACTGCTGCTGGCTAAATCCAGTCTTAGCACAGTCACAGATGTCACCCTAATGGATGCCTGTGGTTCCTGGATTGACAGTATGGCACAGATATCAACAGGGAGCAAGAAATCAAGCCCCCCTGCTTGGAGAAATCTCGCCATTTAAAGTTCTCAAAAAGAACTTGGGAGGAGATTGGGCACGCCTGTGGAGATGGGATCTCTCGGGAGGAAATTGCATCTGGTTTTCACATTCATCCTGTAACCTCTAAGGACATGTTGTGCTAATAAACAGTGTGAAGATCACATAATATTATGTACTGCTGATGAAACAGCGATTCCCTCATATAAATAAATGAAGTGCTCTCCAAGCATCAACTTGGTGTTTTGTGTTGCTCTAACCACTGGCGACTTGATAACAGTTCATGACATTGTACTAGACAGGCAGAGGTCGGTGGTTTTAGAAAAGAAAAATAAGCACAAATGTGACGTTTTTTCCACTTGTTTTCAAAAACACAAATTACTTTTTCTCTGTGTGTGTAGATTATCTTTACAAATCCTTAAAATTAAGTCAATAGGTTAAGCCATTATTTCATGGAAGAAACAGTAATCTAGTGTCAGCTGATATCTATTCCCAATTTGTATACGAATCGTTGTAAGATTTACACCTGCCAATTATATTTGTAATTATATTGTTAGTCCAGCAATGAGCCTTCGTCATCCTTCCAAGTCTTGCGAGAAGAGACGTATGATTTACATCCAAAATATCTTTGAGTAGCTTTTACTGACAAAAATTATAGCTGATAAATTGCTGTTTAAATAAACCATTGCAGGCTGTAAAGGCTTTGTTATGGCATTGGGTGTATCAGGTTTAGTATAAAGACAGCTGAAGTATGAAGTGCTGCTGAAACATTTGTCACGCCAGCAAATCAGGTTACAAAGACAGAACCTGAGTTGAGACCTGTGCAGCGAGGTACCGATGCTAACAAGCATGCTGGCTAGTTCTGTGACTGCATGGAGGGGTGACCAAGCATTTCCTCACAATTACTGGAGGAGATATTTCACTGCTGCACAACAGGAGGGAGGGGGTGGGGGGGTGGGGTGCGGCTTTATTGTGGATGAAAATATCAGTGAGGGTCCATGGCATTCAGATTCACAGGGCTTAACAGCCTGGGCAATGGACAGAGGAGAGGGGTGAAAAAGAATCGCTCAAATTCAGGGCTGGAATGGGAAACAACGTGATCAGACCGGTTTGGCATAACAAAGATACATCCCACACACACACGCAGAATGAAAATTCTAATTCAAGGCTTCCCCTTCTCCAGTGACTTCAGTGACTTGAATGACAACTACTGTATAGCTGGGAGAGAAGAGACTTCTCAGAGAGCACATGCCCTCTCATGGCGCTGTGACACTGATTCACAAACCAGCAACCAAATTAAACCAATTCCAACTGCTGCTAAAAATATTCAACAGGGAAGCACACCATGAAGCTGACATGGAACCCAGTGAAGCGTGTACTATACCAAGAATGAGTAATTTGAACTTCTATTCGCCCTCCACTCACATACAACACCCCCTTTGCTCCAGCTCTTGTTTGGGGATGAGGAGACAAGCTTTTTGAAGTCTGGATGAGCATTTGGGAGCCTGTTAGTTCAGTCAAGCATTAACTTGGCTGATGCCGATTTCCTTTAACACCCTGTGGTTGCCCGACTGTCTGCCACGCAGTTTCATAGCAGAGCATAACGGGCCCATCAGCCCCGCATCATTAGCTAAATACTTCCTCAATAAAGAAAAGCAAACGCTGTGGACCAATTCACAGTTCATATTTTTTAAAGTGAAGTTAACTGTAATTACAAAGTTGAGTTTCGAAGAATTTGCCTCCCCAGTCACTATTTAGGAAAGCTGTTCTTTAATTCTGATACAATCTATTGTTTTGTCCTCCCAGCATGGAAGGAAGAAGCTAAAAAGAAAATAAACATAAATAATTTCCATAATAATACATCTCTCTATACGTTAAATTAAAGTCACTGAAACCTCACAAAAATGTTATCTCATATAAATAGAGTATGTATCAGATCTTAACAAAATCTGGTTTAATTTGACACATTGACACACATAACTTTTGCAACAACACATTTTCCACAACTTGCAATTCTAAAACCCAATTAATACAATACAAAGTCCTTCATAGAGCTCATACAACAACTCACAAACTCTTCCATATGGGATTCTCTAATGATAGCAAATGTCCTTACTGTCCACATGGAATGGATGATTATTTTCATGCCTTCTGACTCCGTAGGTCAGGGGGCGAGCTATCCCAGATACTCGGCCTCAGCTTCCCCTTGTGTCCAACCATGTCACTCCTGGATGACCTCTCTGCACTTCAACATACATTTAGTTTAAAAGCATTACCTGTGTCTGAGAAGATCATAGAAAGATTTAACTAAACTATCCATTAAGCACTGGCTCAGGTTGTTAACAGAAAACTTCACTCTAGACAGATTCACAGCAACCTTATAGGACAAACCATTCCAATACACATTCCTTCAGTATCTGATCAGCAGCTTTGAACTCAACATATGTGTCATACTTGCCAATCCATCTCTATAACACAATGTGCCCCCAAGTGTCGCCTTTTTTTGTTTTGTATTGTAATTGTCTTGTAATTTTTCGTATCATGTTGATGTTGTTCAATGTACTGTGTTTTAATTGTGTCTTTTTTTTCAGGGTTTTGCATTAACCACCCGACCAATCCAGAGAACAACTGGATCTGCATACAATTTTTCAATATCCTTCATGCAATAGTGCAGTTGTCATATTCAGAAAGTCACGTCATGACACAAAGTTGTTTCTTGTTGTCAGTTCCTTGAAGATGATAATTTTCCAAACAATTCTTATTGACATGGAGCAGTAGGAGTACAGAAATACTTTAAATATGAGTTCTGCATCAGCTACAGGTGTATTTGTTGGCCAAAAAAGGACAAAAGACAACAAACCTGGAAACACAAAGGAAGTGAATGCAGAAACAAGATCATGTTAATTAATAGCAACACATACAGCGTGATCTCACCTCTGTTTTTACACACACTGACTGTCACAGTCTGTCAGTCAGTCAACTTTTCTCTCTCATGCTCTACATCTCTAAAAGTGGATTCATATGTTCCACACGTCATCCCTGAGCGAACTGAGAGCAAACCAGACAGTCTGTGCAAATAATGTTTACACTGATACATCACACAGCATACTGGAACGTACTGACATTAACTGAGTGCCTTGTCATTTATGTTGCTATATATCTAGAAGAAATCCATATTCATAGTATGAATGTGTCATAGTGTGGCAGTGTTTCAGACTAACACACATTTCACACACTGTAACAAACATATTTATCACATCACTCACATACAAGCTTGAGAGAGGTTATTGAGATACAGTAAAAGTACTTAAATGGCAGTTGAGAAGGCTTAAGACCATCAAAGGTGTACAGATTAAGTTAGCACCAGTTGTGTTAAGTTACAAACAAATACAATACAATAATACTCAAACAATCACATAAAGCACTCAATTTTAGCAAACAATTTTGGAGACAAACATCTTTTTTTGTCTCAGAATTAAAGAAATAAGTTCATTTCCAAAACACTATACAGCTATTTTAGAAGAAAAAACATCATTACCTGAAGTTCAATATTCATAATCTTTATTATATTGAGCATCAAGTCTATAAAAGTTTCATTCTTTTATCAGGTAAAGTCTTAAATGACAACCGTTTGAAGAACACCAGAACAAGTACAACATTTTTCAGCCTTTCTGTAAGAGTAGAAGTCGCTCACAAATAGTGGGTATCACATTTTAGAATTAAACTCTTCAAATATTGCTACAAAATGTCTGCATCCCCTTACAAAAAAAAGATACTGAGTCATATCATGAAAAGTTGTTTTGATATCACTTTTCCTCCTCCTCCAAATGAAACACAGATTGGCACTTTTCTGTCACAGAGGGACACAAGGAAAACAATTTTTGAGCCCTGACCTTTCAACATCACTGCTGCCTGAACAGCCCTGGGGAGGAATTGTCCTTTCTCATCAACTGTACAATATCTAATGTGTTCCATCAAGCTTATTGTTTTACACAGCAGTACACTCCTGACCTCATACTGGCGTGGTCCTCCTGTTCACTCCATCTTTCAGATCTTTCTGGAAGCAGTTGTGGACTTGTAAAAACCCAGAGTCCCTCTCTGGGCTGTAGAGCCTTGCAGCCCCACTTCCGCCCTTCAAAGGGTCCCTACTGAGGGCATACAGGGATATATCCCCCATTGGCAAACCCATCCCCAACCCTCCGCCACTTCCTCCACCGATCTTCATCCCCACTGGGGAGGGCTCTCGGGACGGGTCAGTAGACCTCGAACTGGAGCGTGAGCGCCTTCGTCGATAGCGGTAACTTGGGATGCGAGAGTATGGCGAAGAGGAGGAGGTGGTTTTGATGAAGTCGCGTCGGGCTCGGAAGCGCGTCTCTTTGTTTTTCTCAATATATATATTGACTGCAAGAACACCCACTGATTCAGCCACAATAAAGGAGAGGGCGCCGAAGTAAAAGGACCAGCCATAGCTGTAGTGGTTCTTCTTGTCCTCGTCTTTCTTGTCACTGGGATCTCCGGCGTTGCTGGAGATGTAGACGATGATGCCAATGATGTTGCTCAGGCCTGAAGAGAGGAGAGAAGGAGAGATGGGGAGAGAGATTTAAGCGAATTAAGAGGGAAGATGAAATAAGCATATGGATGTAAAATGCCCAAAGTTTAAGCGTGGATGATGAAGCCTACACCACAGTGTGCGTTTTTACCACCGTTCTTTTGTCATAGCATCAAGAGGCCGCCTCAGTTTGGGTTCACACACTCTACACCCCTCTACACCTATATCTTCATCACATTCAACACCTGAGAAAATCATTTTTACAAGCTAGGCCTATTCCTTATTGAGTAGAATTATCTTATCAAAGAGGTGTTTTCATGAAAATGTAATTTTAATTTCCACATTTGTCCTGCAGATTTTCACCTTCTGACATTCTTTGAATATTTACAAGAATAAACTGTCACTGTCAATTAGAGAGAAAAATGGATTAGACATAAAGGGAAGATGCACTATGTGTGTACGATATCTACACTTTATTCGTTGTGTTGTGTAAAAACAACTAAATACGCCATAGGGAAAAGGCATATGTGTTGTATTTTTTTTTGTTGAAATATAGGAAAAGTTAGGGTAACTTTAAAAGAAAGAGACAAAACTTAACACAGACACCAAAGGGAAACCACCTTGTATTGTGTCTGTCTTCTCCTTCTGTCTGCTTATGTCCTTCTCCTTCTTTCTGTGTGTGGCACTGCACAAAATCTATTTGTTGTTGCACCCGTTTGTGTGTTTATCTGTAGTGCACTGTCAGTCTCGTCCTACCTGCAGCCACAAACAGGATGCCAGCACTGAGCAGGATGTTGTTCTTGTTGCTATAGATGCGTCCAACCCCGACACACAGGCCACCCAACATCAGCAGAATGGTGCTGAGAATGGGGAAAAGGCTTGATGCACGCACTATACCTGTTCATACAAGAGAGACAGTACAGCCTTCTTGTCAGTATGAATGAAAAAATACATTGCTTTAAACATTTAAGATAAGTCAGGTTAATTTGTCGTAGAAGCAGAAATAATGTCATTGTTAATGTTAATACAGTAGAACTGTAGTAGTAATAGTCTTTGAAGTATTAGTTATAGAATTTATTCATTAATTCCCTGTGTATTGCTATTTATTATTCATGAGGATTTTAAATCGGCAATAATATTTTTGGCCACTTGGGTGCAGCATAACAAGCTGTACAAACAACATCAACATATCATCACCTTATAAAGTTGTTATGGCGAATATGTTAGCAAACAATTGTCAATTCAAACACCACAAATACTAACTGAAATTAGCATTAATTTGGAGTTGTGTTTCTGGCCACATTCACTCTCCTTTTAGCTCTGTTTTGGTTTCCACCAACTCTGAGGGAAATATCTGGATGTCTAGGTGTTAAATGCTCCACTGTGATCACCTGCTATTTGCTAATTTTGTCTGTCTGGTGCGGGGCATGTAGTGTACAATGGTTTTATCAGAGCTTTTTTGCTGTAACAGCTGCTGGAATAGAGGTCGATGAGAACGTTGAAAGTGAACCAAAACAGTGAAGCTGCAGGCTGTAAACCAAAACAATGAGCTTAAAGATGCTAAAATGCTCTGTAGAGATGAGGGGAACTGCAGAGCTTGGTGACAATTCTCGGTGGGTTCTTTACTATGAGAAACACCTTTCACATTACACATAGTCATTTCATCCATTGTTAATAAAAAATATGGATCTGAACAGCTTTAATCACATCGTATTAAAGATTCCCTGTGGTGTTTTTGACCTCTAGTAGCAGTAGTAGTTTTCTATGAGTAGGTCCCTGTTTTCTTTATCTTGTGCACAAGGATGCACATGCTAGCACGTGTGCATGTGGGTGACACAATACAAAGTCCTGCTCATAGTTTCACACTATTCCACTGATCAACAGGTGGCAGTACTACGCCAACATATGCAGCAATGCGCCAACAATGACAGAAAAGAAGAAGACTGCTAGCAAACAACCATGGATGTAAACATTGCAGGATTTAAAATACCTGAAGAAAATAGGCTTTGCAAATGTTTTATGAGGAAGGAAATGTTCTCGACACATTTGTAAGACCTCAAGGATACACACAATGCGTTTTGGTAAGTATCACTGAATGTAAACAGTACTTTTGTTTGTTTACAAGAAAACTCCACATGGCACTTTTTGACATGTGAGTAGTAAAATGAACGTATAGTAGGACACTTGTTATGAAAAAGAATTTGACGCAGTTTGCCTCCACAGGGTTTAAGGGACATTCTATGTTTTATAATCTTTATGGAAGAACACTTCTGCTAGACACATAATTTGCATGCTGAGGGACAGTGCATTTTAATGGCATTTCTGAGTAGCTCAATCTGTGTTAAAAATAACAATATATAGCATGCCTGGCTGACACATGTAGTAACTCACATAACTGTAGAAATAAAGGGAGTGAAAGAAGAGCATGAAGTACCTCAGGTTCAAAAGATGAATGCTTCCACAGACACTAAGGCCTGATTAGCAGACGTTCCTGCCTTTCCATGACACTAACCAAGTGAGTGCAGGATTTAATTTCCGTGGGCTTATTGAAATTCATCAATATAGACAACAGCAAAGATGGGAACAGTTGCTTTGGGGCACAAAGCATCAAACGTGATTTTCAGAGTGAAGCTGATCTGAAACCTCAAGCAGACTGGATAGATTGATTGAACTGTAATAACCTTGACTACCCATAGTGTTTAGACAGTTTTCAGTGTAGCCATAGTGACATGCCTTAGTCAAATGTAAGATGTGCTCTTACATGGATAAAGATGTGCTTTAGACAAGCCCTATTACTCATCACCACACAACACACTTCATCATCTCCATAGCTCCAATTACTGTCATGACATCAGGCTTTTGTGGGGGAGGGATAGAGATGTCATGACACATTAAGTGCCCTCATGAAAACTCCATCACCACTTGGAGAAAAAAGAAAGAGGATTAAGGGTTGAAGTGTTTGAAGATGAAGAGGTTGAAGTGACTTACGTAAGATGTACTCTGAGCTGTCTGTATCGTAGTCGTTATCCTCTGGAAAATGATTGATCCGAAAACAGCTTCCTTTGTTGATACCTGCAAAGAAGCCAAAAGCACACCAAATGTGAATGTTGGATGTAACAGCCTGTGCAGTATGGAGTCATACAAGTGCCATAAAAATGAATAAATCTAGGAAAGAATAAGACAATAAATATGGATATATAAAGACAAATAATTATTTTTCCTTTTCCTTTTGCTTTTCCCTTATTGCTTTTCCCCTTTTGCTTTTCCCTTATTGCTTTTGTTTTTCCCTTTTGCCTTTGCTTTTCCCCTTTTGCTTTTGCTTTTCCCTTATTGCTTTTGCTATCCCTTGAAGGACTAAGCTGAGTAATCAATTCATGCAAACATGAATCCTGCTTTGGCGGGAGCTTTTTAGCGCAGGAAGTACACACAATGCAAGGGCTGGATGCCAACCGCCATAAAACGAAGAAGACGCAACGGGGATTTGCGCGCTATAAACGTGGTAGTGGTTTGAATCGGGGAATCGCCTAATGTGTGCGCTGGTGTTCTGGCCATTATCTGGTCATCTGCATGGAGAGGTCTATTTCTAATTTGATGAGACCTTTTTTCCTACATGCCATAATCTGCAACAGTGGCAATGGATGTCATGTATGCCATATATGTCTCTGTATTAGTCAGCGCAGACATTTGCCCAACACTCTCCATGACATCTTCCACCATCCTCAAAACATAGTCTGGTTTGAAATGTTCCTCCACATACTGAGCAAGTGTTAAAAGAACTTGTTGGACACCTCTTCTTAACTCTTGCTCTGCTTCTGCCATGATGTTTCCTTCTCTGATTCAAACAAACCACTACCACGTTCACATTGCGCATGCGCAAGTCCGCGTCGTGTCCACTTGCTGTTGTCCATGCTACAAAGCTCCCGCCAAAGCAGGATTCATGTGTGCATGAATTGATTACTCA